>JAYJKW010000521.1:0-169053 GCA_035084275.1 Hydrolagus colliei | reverse complement strand
TACAGCCCTCAGCTCACACATACAGCCCTAAACGCCCACCTACAGCCCTAAACGCCCACCTACAGCCCTGAGCGCACACCTACAGCCCTAAGCGCCGAGCTACAGCCCTAGGCGCCCAACTACAGCCGCAAAGCGCCCACCTAAAGCACTGAGCGCCCACCTACAGCCCTAAGCGCCCACCTACAGCCCTATGCGCCCCACCTACAGCCCTAAGTGTCCACCTACAGCCCTCAGCGCCCACCGACAGCACTGGGCGCCCACCTACAACACTAAGCGCACTCCTACAGACCTGATCGCCCAGCCTACAACACTAATGCGCACTCCTACAGCCCTGCGCGCCCACCTACAGGTTTGAGCGCCCACCTACAGCCAGCGATGCGCCCACCTGCAGCCCTACAGGCCCACCTGCAGCCCTGAGTGCCCACCTACAGCCCTGAGCTCCCACATACAGCCCTAAGCGCACACCTACTGCCTTGAGCGCCCAGCTACAGCCCTCAGCCCTCACCTACAGCCCTAAGCGCCCACCGACAGCACTGAGCGCCCACCTACAGCCCTACGCGCACTCCTACAGACCTAAGCGCCCATCTGCAGCACTCAGCGCACACCTACAGCCCTAAGCGTCCACCTACAGCCCTAACCGCCCACCTACAGCCCTAAGCGCCCACCTACAGCCCTAAGCGCCCACCGACAGCACTAAGCGCACTCCTACAGACCTGAGCGCCCACCTACAGCCCTCGGCGCCTACCTACAGCCCTAACGGCCCAACTACAGCCCTAAACGCCCACCTACAGCCCTACAGGCCCACCTACAGCCCTGAGCTCCCACATACAGCCCTCAGCGCCCACCTACAGCCCTGAGCGCACACCGACAGCCTTAAGCGTCCACCTACAGCCCTAAGCGCCCACCTACTGCCCTAATCGCCCACCTACACGTCTGAGCGCCCTCGTACAGCCCTAGGCGCCCAACTACTGCCCGAAGCGCCCACCTACAGCCCTAAGCGCCCACCTACAGCCCTCAGCGCCCACCTACAGCCCTAAGCGCCCATCTACAGCCCTATGCGCCCACCTACAGCCCTAAGCGTCCACCTACAGCGCTAAGCGCCCACCTACAGCCATAAGCGCCCACCGACAGCACTAAGCGCACTCCTACAGACCTGAGCGCCCACCTACAGCACTGAGCGCCCGCCTACAGACCTGAGCGCCCACCTACAGCCCAAAGCGCCCACCTACAGCCCTAGGCGCCCAACTACAGCCCGAATCGCCCACCTACAGCACTGAGCGCCCAACTACAGCACTGAGCACCCACCTACAGCCCTAAGCGACCACCTAAAGCCCTAAGCGCCCACCCACAGCCCTAAGCGCCCACCCACTGCCCTAACGGCCCACCTACAGCCCTGAGCGCCCAACTACAGCCCTAAGCGCCCACCCACAGCCCTAAGCGCCCATCTACTGCCCTAAGCGCCCACCTACAGCACTGAGCGCACACCTACAGCACTGAGCGCACACCTACAGCACTGAGCGCACACCTACAGCCCTAAGCGCCCACCTACAGCCCTACGTGCCCATCTACAGCCATAAGCGCCCACCTACAGCCCTAAGCGCCCACCTACAGCCCTACGTGCCCATCTACAGCCATAAGCGCCCACCTACAGCCCTAGGCGCCCACCCACTGCCCTACGCGCCCATCTACAGCCCTAAGCGCGCATCTACAGCCATAAAGGCCCACCTACAGCCCTAAGCGCCCACCTACACGCCTAACCGACCACCTACAGCCCTAACAGCCCACCTACAGCCCTAACGGCCCACCTACAGCCCGAAGCGCCCACCTACAGCCCTCAGCGCACACCTAGAGCAATAAGCGCCCACCTACAGCCCTAGGCGCCCAACCACAGCCCTAAGCGCCGATCTACAGCCCGAAGCGCCCACCCACTGCCCTACGAGCCCACCTACAGCCCTAAGCGCCCACCCACTGCCCTACGAGCCCACGTACAGCCCTAAGCGACCACCTACAGCCCTAAGCGCCCACCTACAGCCCTAACCACCCACCTACAGCCCTAAGCGCCCACCTACAGCACTAAGCGCCCAACTACAGCCCTAAGCACCCATCTACAGCCCTAAGCGCCCACCTAAAGCACTGAGTGCACACCTACAGCCCTAAACGCCCATCTACAGCCCTAAGTGACCAGCCACTTCCATACGCGCCCACCTACAGCCCTAAGCGCCCACCTACAGCCCTAAGCGCCCACCTACAGCCCTAACGGCCCACCTACAGCCCTGAGCGCACACCTACAGCCCTAAGCGCCCACCTACTGCCCTACGCGCCCACTTACTGCCTTGAGCGCCCACCTACAGCCCTCAGCGCACACCTACAGCCATAAGCGCCCAAATACAGCCCAAAGCGCCCACCTACAGCCCTAGGCGCCCAACCACGGCCCTAAGCGCCCACCTACAGACCTCAGCGCCCACCCACTGCCCTACGAGCCCACGTACAGCCCTAAGCGACCACCTACAGGCCTAAGCACCCATCTACAGCCCTAAGCGCCCACCTACAGCCCTAAGCGCCCAACTACAGACCTAAGCGCCCACCTAAAGCACTGAGCGCATACCTACAGCCCAAAACGCCCATCTACAGCCCTAAGCGACCAACCACTGCCATACGCGCCCACCTACAGCCCTAAGCGCCCATCTACAGCCGTAAGCGCCCACCTGCAGCCCTGAGCGCACACCTACAGCCCTAAGCGCCCACCTACAGCCATAAGCGCCCACATACAGCCCTAAGCGCCCACCTACATCCCTAGGCGACCAACTACAGCCCTAAGCGCCCACCTACAGCCCTAAGCGCCCATCTACAGCCCTATGCGCCCACCTACAGCACTGAGCGACCGCCTACAGCAATGAGCGGCCACCTACAGCCCTAAGCGCCCACCCACTGCCCTACGCGCCAATCTACAGCCCTAAGCGCCCATCTACAGCCATAAAGGCCCACCTACAGCCCTAAGCGCCCACCTACACGCCTAACCGACAACCTACAGCCCTAAGCGCCCACCTACAGCCCTAACGGCCCACCTACAGCCCTAAACGCCCACCTACAGCCCTAAACGCCCACCTACAGCCCTAAACGCCCACCTACAGCCCTAAGCGACCACCTACAGCCCTAACGGCCCACTTACAGCGCTAAGCGCCCACCTACAGCCCTAAGCGCCCACCTACAGCCCGAAGCGCCCACCTACAGCCATAATCGCCCACATACAGCCCAAAGCGCCCACCTACAGCCCTAGGCGCCCAAACACAGCCCTAAGCGCCCATCTACAGCCCGAAGCGCCCAAGTACAGTCCTAAGCGCCCACCTACAGCCCTAAGCGCCCACCCACTGCCCTACGAGCCCACGTACAGCCCTAAGCGACCACCTACAGGCCTAAGCGCCCATCTACAGCCCTAAGCGCCCACCTACAGCCCTAAGCGCCCAACTACAGCTCTAAGCACCCACCTACAGCCCTAAGCGCCCACCTAAAGCACTAAGCGCATACCTACAGCCCAAAACGCCCATCTACAGCCCTAAGCGACCAGCCACTGCCATACGCGCCCACCTACAGCCCTAAGCGCCCACCTACAGCCCTAAGCGCCCATCTACAGCCGTAAGCGCCCACCTACAGCCCTAAGCGCCCACCTACAGCCCTAACGGCCGACCTACAGCCCTTAGCGCCCACCTACAGCCATAAGCGCCCACATACAGCCCTAAGCGCCCACCTACATCCCTAGGCGCCCACCTACAGCACTGAGCGCCCACCTACAGCAATGAGCGGCCACCTACAGCCCTAAGCGCCCACCTACAACCCTAAGCGCCCACCCACTGCCCTACGCGCCCACCTACAGCCCTAAGCGCCCATCTACAGCCATAAAGGCCCACCTACAGCCCTAAACGCCCACCTACAGACCTAAACGCCCACCTACAGCCCTGAGCGCCCACCTACAGCCCTAAGCACCCACCTACAGACCTGAGCGCCCACCTACAGACCTAGGCGCCCACCTACAGCCCTAAGCACCCACCTACAGACCTGAGCGCCCACCTACACGTCTGAGCGCCCTCGTACAGCCCTAATCGCCCACCTAAAGCCCACAGCGCCCACCTACAGTCCTAAGCGCCCACCTAAAGCCCACAGCGCCCACCTACAGTCCTAAGCGCCTACCTAAAGCCCACAGCGCCCACCTACACTCCTAAGCGCCCACCTACAGCACTATGCGCCCAACTACAGCCCTGAGCGCCCACCTATAAAGCGCCCACCTATAAAGCGCCCACCTGCAGCCCTAAGCGCTGATCTACAGCCCTCAGCGCCCACGTACAGCTATGAGCACCCTCCTGCAACACTAAGCGCCCACCTACAGACCTGAGCGCCCAAATACGGCCCTGATCGCCCACTTACAGCCCTACGCGCCCACCTACGCGCCCATCTACTGCCCTGAGCGCCCACCTACAGCCCTGAGCGCCCAAATACGGCCCTTATTGCCCACCTACAGCCCTAATCGCCCACCTACAGCCCTACGCGCCCACCTAAGCGCCCATCTACAGCCCTGAGCGCCCACCTACAGCCCTAAGCGCCCACCTACAGCCCTAAGCGCCCACCTACAGCCCTAAGCGCCCATCTACAGCCTTAAGCGCCCAACTGCAGCCCTAAGCGACCGCCTACAGCCCTGAGTGCCCACCTACAGCCCTGAATGCCAACTAAAGCCCTGAACGCCAACTAAAGCCCTAACCGCCCACCTGCACCTCTGAGCGCCCTCGTACAGCCCTGAGCGCCCACCTACAGCCCTAAGCGCCCAACTACAGCCCTAGTCGCCCACCTGCAGGCGTGAGCACCCACCTACAGCCCTAAGCGCCCACCTTCAGCCCTGAGCGCACACCTACAAACCTAAGCGCGCACCTACAGCCCTAAGCGACCACCTACAGCCCTGAGCGCACACCTACAAACCTAAGCGCGCACCTACAGCCCTAAGCGACCACCTACAGCCCTAAGCGACCACCTAAAGCACTGAGCGCCCACCCGCAGCCCTAAGCGCACACCTACAGCTCTATGCGCCCACCTACAGGACTAATCGCCCACCTACAGCCCTGAGCGCCCTCCTACATCCCTAAGTGCGCACCTAAAGCACTAGGCGCCCACCTACAGCCCTAAGCGCCCACTGTACAGCACTCAGCGCCCACCTACAGCCGTAAGCGCCCACCGACAGCCCTGAGCGCCCACCTAAAGCACTAACCGCCCACCTACAGCCCGAAGCGCACACCTCCAGCCCTAAGCGCCAACCTACAGCCCTAAGCGCCCACCTACAGCCCTAAGCGGCCACCTAAAGTACAAGGCGCCCACCTACAGCCCTAAGCGCCCACCTACAGCCCTGAGCGCCCACCTACAGCCCTAAGCGGCCACCTAAAGTACAAGGCGCCCACCTACAGCCCTAATCGACCACCTACAGCCCTCAGCGCCCACCTACAGCCCTCAGCGCCCATCTACAGCCCTATGCGCCCACCTACAGCCCTAAGCGTCCACCTACAGCCCTCAGCGCCCACCGACAGCACTGAGCGCCCACCTACAGCACTAAGCGCACTCCTACAGATCTGAGCGCCCATCTACAGCCCTAATCAACCACCTACAGCCCTAAGCGCACACCTACTGCCCTAAGCGCCCACCTACTGCCCTGAGCGCCCACCTACTGCCCTGAGCGCCCACCTACAGCCCTCAGCGCACACCTACAGCCATAAGCGCCCATCTACAGCCCGAAGCGCCCACCTACAGCACTGAGCGCACAACTACAGCCCTAAGCGCCCACCTACAGCCCTAAGCGACCACCTAAAGCCCTAAGCGCCCACCCACAGCCCTAAGCGCCCACCCACTGCCCTATGCGCCCACCTACAGCACTAATCGACCACCTACAGCCCTAAGCGCCCATCTACAGCCCGAAGCGCCCACATACAACCCTAAGCGCCCACCTACAGCCCTAAGCGCTCAACTACAGCCCTAAGCGCCCACCCACAGCCCTAAGCGCCCACCTACAGCACTGAGCGCACACCTACAGCCCTAAGCGCCCATCTACAGCCCTAAGCGACCAGCCACTGCCATACGCGCCCACCTACAGACCTAAGCGCATACCTACAGCCCTAAGCGCCCATCTACAGCTTTAAGCGCCCACCTACAGCCCTAAGCGCCCACCTACAGCCCGAAGCGCACATCTACAGCCCTAACGGCCCACCTACAGCCCTGAGGGCCCACATACAGCCCTAAGCGACCACCTACAGCCCTAGGCGCCCAACTACAGCCCGAAGCGCCCACCCACAGCCCTAAGCGCCCATCTACAGCCCTAAACGACCACCTACAGCCCTAAACGCCCACCTACAGCCCTGAGCGCCCACCTACAGCCCTCAGCTCACACATACAGCCCTAAACGCCCACCTACAGCCCTAAACGCCCACCTACAGCCCTGAGCGCACACATACAGCCCTAAGCGCCGAGCTACAGCCCTAGGCGCCCAACTACAGCCCTAAGTGTCCACCTACAGCCCTAAGCGTCCACCTACAGCCCTCAGCGCCCACCGACAGCACTGGGCGCCCACCTACAACACTAAGCGCACTCCTACAGCCCTGCGCGCCCACCTACAGGTTTGAGCGCCCACCTACAGCCCGATGCGCCCACCTGCAGCCCTACAGGCCCACCTGCAGCCCTGAGTGCCCACCTACAGCCCTGAGCTCCCACATACAGCCCTAAGCGCACACCTACTGCCTTGAGCGCCCAGCTACAGCCCTCAGCCCTCACCTACAGCCCTAAGCGCCCACCGACAGCACTGAGCGCCCACCTACAGCCCTACGCGCACTCCTACAGACCTGAGCGCCCATCTGCAGCACTCAGCGCACACCTACAGCCCTAAGCGTCCACCTACAGCCCTAACCGCCCACCTACAGCCCTAGGCGCCCACCTATAGCCCTCAGCGCCCACCTACAGCCCTAAGCGCCCACCTACAGCCCTCAGCGCCCACCTACAGCCCTAAGCACCCACCTACAGACCTGAGCGCCCACCTACAGCCCTAAGCACCCACCTACAGACCTGAGCGCCCACCTACAGCCCTAAGCACCCACCTACAGACCTGAGCGCCCGCCTACAGACCTAGGCGCCCACCTACAGCCCTAAGCACCCACCTACAGACCTGAGCGCCCACCTACACGTCTGAGCGCCCTCGTACAGCCCTAATCGCCCACCTAAAGCCCACAGCGCCCACCTACAGTCCTAAGCGCCCACCTAAAGCCCACAGCGCCCACCTACAGTCCTAAGCGCCTACCTAAAGCCCACAGCGCCCACCTACAGTCCTAAGCGCCCACCTACAGCACTATGCGCCCAACTACAGCCCTGAGCGCCCACCTATAAAGCGCCCACCTATAAAGCGCCCACCTGCAGCCCTAAGCGCTGATCTACAGCCCTCAGCGCCCACGTACAGCTATGAGCACCCTCCTGCAACACTAAGCGCCCACCTACAACCCTGAGCGCCCAAATACGGCCCTGATCGCCCACCTACAGCCCTACGCGCCCACCTACGCGCCCATCTACTGCCCTGAGCGCCCACCTACAGCCCTGAGCGCCCAAATACGGCCCTTATTGCCCACCTACAGCCCTAATCGCCCACCTACAGCCCTACGCGCCCACCTAAGCGCCCATCTACAGCCCTGAGCGCCCACCTACAGCCCTAAGCGCCCACCTACAGCCCTAAGCGCCCACCTACAGCCCTAAGCGCCCACCTACAGCCCTAAGCGCCTATCTACAGCCTTAAGCGCCCACCTGCAGCCCTAAGCGACCGCCTACAGCCCTGAGTGCCCACCTACAGCCCTGAATGCCAACTAAAGCCCTGAACGCCAACTAAAGCCCTAACCGCCCACCTACACCTCTGAGCGCCCTCGTACAGCCCTGAGCGCCCACCTACAGCCCTAAGCGCCCACCTACAGCCCTAAGCGCCCACCTACAGCCCTACGCGCCCACCTACAGCCCTAAGCGGCCACCTAAAGTACAAGGCGCCCACCTACAGCCCTAAGCGCCCACCTAAAGCCCTGAGCGCCCACCTACAGCCCTAAGCGCCCACCGACAGCACTGAGCGCCCACCTACAGCACTAAGCGCACTCCTACAGATCTGAGCGCCCACCTACAGCCCTAATCGACCACCTACAGCCCTCAGCGCCCACCTACAGCCCTCAGCGCCCATCTACAGCCCTATGCGCCCACCTACAGCCCTAAGCGTCCACCTACAGCCCTCAGCGCCCACCGACAGCACTGAGCGCCCACCTACAGCACTAAGCGCACTCCTACAGATCTGAGCGCCCATCTACAGCCCTAATCAACCACCTACAGCCCTAAGCGCACACCTACTGCCCTAAGCGCCCACCTACTGCCCTGAGCGCCCACCTACTGCCCTGAGCGCCCACCTACAGCCATAAGCGCCCATCTACAGCCCGAAGCGCCCACCTACAGCACTGAGCGCACAACTACAGCCCTAAGCGCCCACCTACAGCCCTAAGCGACCACCTAAAGCCCTAAGCGCCCACCCACAGCCCTAAGCGCCCACCCACTGCCCTATGCGCCCACCTACAGCACTAAGCGACCACCTACAGCCCTAAGCGCCCATCTACAGCCCGAAGCGCCCACCTACAACCCTAAGCGCCCACCTACAGCCCTAAGCGCTCAACTACAGCCCTAAGCGCCCACCCACAGCCCTAAGCGCCCACCTACAGCACTGAGCGCACACCTACAGCCCTAAGCGCCCATCTACAGCCCTAAGCGACCAGCCACTGCCATACGCGCCCACCTACAGCCCTAAGCGCCCACCTACAGCTTTAAGAGCCCACCTACAGCCCTAAGCGCCCACTTACAGCCCGAAGCGCACATCTACAGCCCTAACGGCCCACCTACAGCCCTGAGGGCCCACATACAGCCCTAAGCGACCACCTACAGCCCTAGGCGCCCAACTACAGCCCGAAGCGCCCACCCACAGCCCTAAGCGCCCATCTACAGCCCTAAGCGCCCACCTACAGCACTGAGCGCCCACCTACAGCCCTAAGCGCCCACCAACAGCCCTAAGCGCCCACCCACTGCCCTACGCGCCCACCTACAGCCCTACGCGCCCATCTACAGCCATAAGCGCCCACCTACAGCACTAAGCGCCCACCCACTGCCCTACGCGCCCACCTGCAGCCCTAAGCGCCCACCTACAACACTAAGCGCCCACCTACAGCCCTCAGCGCCCACCTAGAGGCCATGAACTCACATCTGCATCCCTGAGCGCACACCTACAGCCCTAAGCGCCCACCTACAGCCATAAGCGCCCACCCACTTCACTACGCGCCCACCTACAGCCCTACGCGCCCACCTACAGCCCTAAGCGCCCATCTACAGCCCTAAGCGCCCACCTACAGCACTGAGCGCCCACTCACTGCCCTACTAGCCCACCTACAGACCTACTCGCCCACCTACAGACCTACTCGCCCACCTACAACCCTAAGCGCCCATCTACAGCCATAAGCGCCCACCTACAGCCATAAGCGCCCACCCACTGCCCTACGCGCCCACCTACAGCCCTAAGCGCCCATCTACAGCCCTAAGCGCCCACCTACAGCACTGAGCGCCCACCCACTGCCCTACTCGCCCACCTACAGACCTACTCGCCCACCTACAACCCTAAGCGCCCATCTACAGCCATAAGCGCCCACCTACAGCCCTAAGCGCCCACCTACAGCCCTAAACGCCCACCTACAGCCCTAAGCGCCCGCCTGCAGCCCTGGGCGCCCAAATACAGCACTAAGCGCCCACCTACAGCCCTAGGCGCCCAACTACAGCCCTAAGCGCCCACCTACAGCCCTAAGCGCCCACCTACAGCCCTAAGCGCCCATCTACAGCCCGAAGCGCCCAACTACAGCATTGAGCGCCCAACTACAGCCCTAAGCGCCCACCTACAGCCCTAAGCGACCACGTAAAGCCCTAAGCGCCCACCCACAGCCCTAAGCGCCCACGCACTGCCCTACACGCCCACCTACAGCACTAAGCGACCACCTACAGCCCTAAGTGCCCATCTACAGCCCGAAGCGCCCACCTACAGCCCTAAGCGCCCAACTACAGCCCTCAGTGCTCAACTACAGCCCTAAGCACCCATCTAAAGCCCTAAGCGCCCACCTACAGCACTGAGCGACCAGCCACTGCCATACGCGCCCACCTACAGCACTAAGCGCATACCTCCAGCCCTAAGCGCCCATCTACAGCTTTAAGCGCCCACCTACAGCCCTAAGGGCCCACCTACAGCCCTGAGCGCCCACCTACAGCCACAAGCGCCCACATACAGCCCTAAGCGACCACCTACAGCCCTAGGCGCCCAACTACAGCCCTAAGCGCCCACCAACAGCCCTAAGCGCCCACCTACAGCCCTAAGCGCCCAACTACAGCCCTAAGCACCCATCTACAGCCCTAAGCGCCCACCTAAAGCACTGAGCGCACACCTACAGCCCTAAACGCCCATCTACAGCCCTAAGCGACCAGCCACTGCCATAGGCGCCCACCTACAGCCCTAAGCGCCCACCTACAGCCCTAAGCGCCCATCTACAGCCGTAGGCGCCCACCTACAGCCCTAACGGCCCACCTACAGCCCTGAGCGCACAACTACAGGCCTAAGCGCACACCTACATCCCTAAGCGCCCACCTACAGCCATAAGCACCCACATACAGCCCTAAGTGCCCACCTACAGCCCTAGGCGCCCAACTACAGCCCTAAGCGCCCATCTACAGCCCTAAGCGCCCACCTACAGCACTGAGCGCCCACCTGCAGCAATGAGCGGCCACCTACAGCCCTAAGCGCCAACCTACAGCCCTAAGCGCCCACCCACTGCCCTATGCGCCCACCTACAGCCCTAAGCGCCCATCTACATCCATAAACGCCCACCTACAGCCCTAAGCGCCCACCCACTGCCCTACGCGCCCACCTACAGCCCTAAGCGCGCATCTACAGCCATAAAGGCCCACCTACAGCCCTAAGCGCCCACCTACACGCCTAAGCGACCACCTACAGCCCTAACAGCCCACCTACAGCCCTAAGCGCACACCTACAGCCCTAAGTGCCCAGCTACAGCCCTAGGCGCCCAACTACAGCCCTAAGCGCCCATCTACAGCCCGAAGCGCCCACCCACTGCCCTACGAGCCCACCTACAGCCCTAAGCGCCCACCCACTGCCCTACGAGCCCACGTACAGCCCTAAGCGACCACCTACAGCCCTAAGCGCCCACCTACAGCCCTAACCACCCACCTACAGCCCTAAGCGTCCACCTACAGCACTAAGCGCCCAACTACAGCCCTAAGCACCCATCTACAGCCCTAAGCGCCCACCTAAAGCACTGAGTGCACACCTACAGCCCTAAACGCCCATCTACAGCCCTAAGTGACCAGCCACTTCCATACGCGCCCACCTACAGCCCTAAGCGCCCACCTACAGCCCTAAGCGCCCACCTACAGCCCTAATCGCCCACCTACAGCCCTAAGCGCCCACCTACAGCCCTAACGGCCCACCTACAGCCCTAACGGCCCACCTACAGCCCTAAGCGCCCACCTACAGCCGTAAGCGCCCACCTACAGCCCTAGGCGCCCAAATACAGCACTAAGCGCCCACCTACAGCCCTAAGCGCCCATCTACAGCCCGAAGCGCCCAACTACAGCATTGAGCGCCCAACTACAGCCCTAAGCGCCCACCTAAAGCCCTAAGCGCCCACCCACAGCCCTAAGCGCCCACCCACTGCCCTACGCGCCCACCTACAGCACTAAGCGACCACCTACAGCCCTAAGTGCCCATCTACAGCCCGAAGCGCCCACCTACAGCACTAAGCGCCCACCTACAGCCCTCAGTGCTCAACTACAGCCCTAAGCACCCATCTAAAGCCCTAAGCGCCCACCTACAGCACTGAGCGACCAGCCACTGCCATACGCGCCCACCTACAGCCCTAAGCGCATACCTCCAGCCCTAAGCGCCCATCTACAGCTTTAAGCGCCCACCTACAGCCCTAAGGGCCCACCTACAGCCCTAACGGCCCAAATACAGCCCTGAGCACACACCTACAGCCCTGAGCGCCCACCTACAGCCACAAGCGCCCACATACAGCCCTAAGCGACCACCTACAGCCCGAGGCGCCCAACTACAGCCCTAAGCGCCCACCCACAGCCCTAAGCGCCCACCCACAGCCCTAAGCGCCCACCAACAGACCTAAGCGCCCACCCACTGCCCTACGCGCCCACCTACAGCCCTACGCGCCCATCTACAGCCATAAGGGCCCACCTACAGCCCTAAGCGCCCACCTACAGCCCTAAGCGCCTACCTACAGCCCTAAGCGCCCACCTACATCCCTAACGGCCCACCTACAGCCCTAATCGCCCACCTACAGCCCTAAACGCCCACCTACAGCCCTGAGCGCCCACCTACAGCCCTAAGCGACCAACTAAAGACCTAAGCGACCATCTACTGCCCTAAGCGCACACCTACAGCCATAAGCGCCCACATACAGCCCAAAGCGCCCACCTACGGCCCTAGGCGCCCAACCACAGCCATAAGCGCCCATCTACAGCCCGAAGCGCCCACCCACTGCCCTACGCGCCCACGTACATCCCTAAGCGACAACCTACAGCCCTAAGCGCCCACCTACAGCCCTAAGCGCCCACCTACAGCCCTAAGCGCCCACTTACAGCCCTAAGCGCCCACCTACAGCCCTAAGCGCCCAACTAAAGCCCTAAGCACCCATCTACAGCCCTAAGCGCCCACCTAAAGCACTGAGCGCACACCTACAGCCCTAAACGCCCATCTACAGACCTAAGCGACCAGCCACTGCCATAGGCGCCCACCTACAACCCTAAGCGCCCAACTACAGCCCTAAGCGCCCACCTACAGCCCTGAGCGCACAACTACAGGCCTAAGCGCACACCTACAGCCCTAACGGCCCACCTACAGCCCTGAGCGCACAACTACAGGCCTAAGCGCACACCTACAGCCCTAAGCGCCCACCTACAGGTTTGAGCGCCCACCTACAGCCCGATGCGCCCACCTGCAGCCCTACAGGCCCACCTGCAGCCCTGAGTGCCCACCTACAGCCCTGAGCTCCCACATACAGCCCTAAGCGCACACCTACTGCCTTGAGCGCCCAGCTACAGCCCTCAGCCCTCACCTACAGCCCTAAGCGCCCACCGACAGCACTGAGCGCCCACCTACAGCCCTACGCGCACTCCTACAGACCTGAGCGCCCATCTGCAGCACTCAGCGCCCACCTATAGCCCTCAGCGCCCACCTACAGCCCTAAGCGCCCACCTACAGCCCTCAGCGCCCACCTACAGCCCTAAGCGCCCATCTACAGCCCTATGCGCCCACCTACAGCCCTAAGCGTCCACCTACAGCCCTAAGCGCCCACCTACAGCCCTAAGCGCCCACCGACAGCACTAAGCGCACTCCTCCAGACCTGAGCGCCCACCTACAGCCCTCGGCGCCTACCTACAGCCCTAACGGCCCACCTACAGCCCTAAACGCCCACCTACAGCCCTACAGGCCCACCTACAGCCCTGAGCTCCCACCTACAGCCCTAAGCGCCCACCTACTGCCCTAATCGCCCACATACACGTCTGAGCGCCCTCGTACAGCCCTAGGCGCCCAACTACAGCCCGAAGCGCCCACCTACAGCCCTAAGCGCCCACCTACAACCCTCAGCGCCCACCTACAGCCCTAAGCGCCCATCTACAGCCCTATGCACCCACCTACAGCCCTAAGCGTCCACCTACAGCGCTAAGCGCCCACCTACAGCCCTAAGCGCCCACCGACAGCACTAAGCGCACTCCTACAGACCTGAGCGCCCACCTACAGCACTGAGCGCCCGCCTACAGACCTGAGCGCCCACCTACAGCCCAAAGCGCCCACCTACAGCCCTAGGCGCCCAACTACAGCCCGAATCGCCCACCTACAGCACTGAGCGCCCAACTACAGCACTGAGCACCCACCTACAGCCCTAAGCGACCACCTAAAGCCCTAAGCGCCCACCCACAGCCCTAAGCGCCCACCCACTGCCCTAACGGCCCACCTACAGCCCTGAGCGCCCAACTACAGCCCTAAGCGCCCACCCACAGCCCTAAGCGCCCATCTACTGCCCTAAGCGCCCACCTACAGCACTGAGCGCCCATCTACAGCACTGAGCGCACACCTACAGCACTGAGCGCACACCTACAGCCCTAAGCGCCCACCTACAGCCCTACGTGCCCATCTACAGCCATAAGCGCCCACCTACAGCCCTAAGCGCCCACCTACAGCCCTACGTGCCCATCTACAGCCATAAGCGCACACCTACAGCACTGAGCGCACACCTACAGCCCTAAGCGCCCACCTACAGCCCTACGTGCCCATCTACAGCCATAAGCGCCCACCTACAGCCCTAAGCGCCCACCTACAGCCCTACGTGCCCATCTACAGCCATAAGCGCCCACCTACAGCCCTAAGCGCCCACCCACTGCCCTACGCGCCCATCTACAGCCCTAAGCGCGCATCTACAGCCATAAAGGCCCACCTACAGCCCTAAGCGCCCACCTACACGCCTAAGCGACCACCTACAGCCCTAACAGCCCACCTACAGCCCTAACGGCCCACCTACAGCCCTCAGCGCACACCTAGAGCAATAAGCGCCCACATACAGCCCAAAGCGCCCACCTACAGCCCTAGGCGCCCAACCACAGCCCTAAGCGCCGATCTACAGCCCGAAGCGCCCACCCACTGCCCTACGAGCCCACCTACAGCCCTAAGCGCCCACCCACTGCCCTACGAGCCCACGTACAGCCCTAAGCGACCACCTACAGACCTAAGCGCCCACCTACAGCCCTAACCACCCACCTACAGCCCTAAGCGCCCACCTACAGCACTAAGCGCACAACTACAACCCTAAGCACCCATCTACAGCCCTAAGCGCCCACCTAAAGCACTGAGTGCACACCTACAGCCCTAAACGCCCATCTACAGCCCTAAGTGACCAGCCACTTCCATACGCGCCCACCTACAGCCCTAAGCGCCCACCTACAACCCTAAGCGCCCACCTACAGCCCTAACGGCCCACCTACAGCCCTAACGGCCCACCTACAGCCCTGAGCGCACACCTACAGCCCTAAGCGCCCACCTACAGCCCTACGCGCCCACTTACTGCCTTGAGCGCCCACCTACAGCCCTCAGCGCACACCTACAGCCATAAGCGCCCAAATACAGCCCAAAGCGCCCACCTACAGCCCTAGGCGCCCAACCACGGCCCTAAGCGCCCACCTACAGCCCTAAGCGCCCACCCACTGCCCTACGAGCCCACGTACAGCCCTAAGCGACCACCTACAGGCCTAAGCACCCATCTACAGCCCTAAGCGCCCACCTACAGCCCTAATCGCCCAACTACAGCCCTAAGCGCCTACCTAAAGCACTGAGCGCATACCTACAGCCCAAAACGCCCATCTACAGCCCTAAGCGACCAGCCACTGCCATACGCGCCCACCTACAGCCCTAAGCGCATACCTACAGCCCTAAGCGCCCATCTACAGCCGTAAGCGCCCACCTACAGCCCTGAGCGCACACCTACAGCCCTAAGCGCCCACCTATAGCCCTAAGCGCCCACATACAGCCCTAAGCGCCCACCTACATCCCTAGGCGACCAACTACAGCCCTAAGCGCCCACCTACAGCCCTAAGCGCCCATCTACAGCCCTATGCGCCCACCTACAGCACTGAGCGCCCGCCTACAGCAATGAGCGGCCACCTACAGCCCTAAGCGCCCACCCACTGCCCTACGCGCCCATCTACAGCCCTAAGCGCCCATCTACAGCCATAAAGGCCCACCTACAGCCCTAAGCGCCCACCTACACGCCTAACCGACAACCTACAGCCCTAAGCGCCCACCTACAGCCCTAACGGCCCACCTACAGCCCTAAACGCCCACCTACAGCCCTAAACGCCCACCTACAGCCCTAAACGCCCACCTACAGCCCTAAGCGACCACCTACAGCCCTAACGGCCCACCTACAGCCCTAAGCGCCCACCTACAGCCCTAAGCGCCCACCTACAGCCCTAAGCGCCCATCTACAGCCCGAAGCGCCCACCTACAGCCATAATCGCCCACATACAGCCCAAAGCGCCCACCTACAGCCCTAGGCGCCCAAACACAGCCCTAAGCGCCCATCTACAGCCCGAAGCGCCCAAGTACAGTCCTAAGCGCCCACCTACAGCCCTAAGCGCCCACCCACTGCCCTACGAGCCCACGTACAGCCCTAAGCGACCACCTACAGGCCTAAGCGCCCATCTACAGCCCTAAGCGCCCACCTACAGCCCTAAGCGCCCAACTACAGCCATAAGCGCCCACATACAGCCCTAAGCGCCCACCTACATCCCTAGGCGACCAACTACAGCCCTAAGCGCCCACCTACAGCCCTAAGCGCCCATCTACAGCCCTATGCGCCCACCTACAGCACTGAGCGCCCGCCTACAGCAATGAGCGGCCACCTACAGCCCTAAGCGCCCACCCACTGCACTACGCGCCCATCTACAGCCCTAAGCGCCCATCTACAGCCATAAAGGCCCACCTACAGCCCTAAGCGCCCACCTACACGCCTAACCGACAACCTACAGCCCTAAGCGCCCACCTACAGCCCTAACGGCCCACCTACAGCCCTAAACGCCCACCTACAGCCCTAAACGCCCACCTACAGCCCTAAACGCCCACCTACAGCCCTAAGCGACCACCTACAGCCCTAACGGCCCACCTACAGCCCTAAGCGCCCACCTACAGCCCTAAGCGCCCACCTACAGCCCTAAGCGCCCATCTACAGCCCGAAGCGCCCACCTACAGCCATAATCGCCCACATACAGCCCAAAGCGCCCACCTACAGCCCTAGGCGCCCAAACACAGCCCTAAGCGCCCATCTACAGCCCGAAGCGCCCATGTACAGTCCTAAGCGCCCACCTACAGCCCTAAGCGCCCACCCACTGCCCTACGAGCCCACGTACAGCCCTAAGCGACCACCTACAGGCCTAAGCGCCCATCTACAGCCCTAAGCGCCCACCTACAGCCCTAAGCGCCCAACTACAGCTCTAAGCACCCACCTACAGCCCTAAGCGCCCACCTAAAGCACTAAGCGCATACCTACAGCCCAAAACGCCCATCTACAGCCCTAAGCGACCAGCCACTGCCATACGCGCCCACCTACAGCCCTAAGCGCCCACCTACAGCCCTAAGCGCCCATCTACAGCCGTAAGCGCCCACCTACAGCCCTAAGCGCCCACCTACAGCCCTAACGGCCGACCTACAGCCCTTAGCGCCCACCTACAGCCATAAGCGCCCACATACAGCCCTAAGCGCCCACCTACATCCCTAGGCGCCCACCTACAGCACTGAGCGCCCACCTACAGCAATGAGCGGCCACCTACAGCCCTAAGCGCCCACCTACAACCCTAAGCGCCCACCCACTGCCCTACGCGCCCACCTACAGCCCTAAGCGCCCATCTACAGCCATAAAGGCCCACCTACAGCCCTAAACGCCCACCTACAGCCCTAAACGCCCACCTACAGCCCTGAGCGCCCACCTACAGCCCTCAGCTCACACATACAGCCCTAAACGCCCACCTACAGCCCTAAACGCCCACCTACAGCCCTGAGCGCACACCTACAGCCCTAAGCGCCGAGCTACAGCCCTAGGCGCCCAACTACAGCCCTAAGTGTCCACCTACAGCCCTAAGCGTCCACCTACAGCCCTCAGCGCCCACCGACAGCACTGGGCGCCCACCTACAACACTAAGCGCACTCCTACAGCCCTGCGCGCCCACCTACAGGTTTGAGCGCCCACCTACAGCCCGATGCGCCCACCTGCAGCCCTACAGGCCCACCTGCAGCCCTGAGTGCCCACCTACAGCCCTGAGCTCCCACATACAGCCCTAAGCGCACACCTGCTGCCTTGAGCGCCCACCTACTGCGCTCAGCGCCCACCGACAGCCATAAGCGCCCACCTACAGCCCTAAGCGACCACCTAAAGCCCTAAGCGCCCACCCACAGCCCTAAGCGCCCACCCACTGCCCTATGCGCCCACCTACAGCACTAAGCGACCACCTACAGCCCTAAGCGCCCATCTACAGCCCGAAGCGCCCACCTACAGCCATAAGCGCCCACCTACAGCCCTAAGCGCTCAACTACAGCCCTAAGCGCCCACCCACAGCCCTAAGCGCCCACCTACAGCACTGAGTGCAGGTTAGGGTTAGGGTCCCTAACCCTAACCCTAACCCTAACCCTAACCCTAACCCTAACCCTAACCCTAACCCTAAGGATGGCATTGTTCTAACCCTAACCCTAACCCTAACCCTAACCCTAACCCTAACCCTAACCCTAAGGATGGCATTGTTCTAACCCTAACCCTAACCCTAACCCTAACCCTAACCCTAACCCTAACCCTAACCCTAACCCTAACTCTAACCCTAACCGTCATTCCCTAACCCTAACCCTAACCCTAACCCTAACCCTAACCCTAACCCTAAGGATGGCACCCTAACCCTAACCCTAACCCTAACCCTAACCCTAACCCTAACCCTAACCCTAACCCTAACCCTAACCCTAACCCTAACCCGAACCCCCCGGAGTAAGCTTACCTCTCTCTCCTTTATACATCTTTCCACACCCCACTCATTTCTCACAACATGATACGGACTTAATGCAAGTTACAGAAATGTAACCGAACGTATCTGAGTGACTTGGGTGGGTCTCAAAATAACACACACCAGGACACATTCACAAGGACAGTGAGGGCCTTTTTTAGATTGATGCAGACATACCATCATTTAATTATTCTAAAGAATAAAGACACCCCCCCGAAGGGAATTCGGAACCAAGTAGAGAAATTAACAGAATTTATTAAACCGGCTATGCCTTCAAAAGAGACCCTCTGCAAATTAAACAGGAATGCAGAGAGGTGGGCAAAAGAGACCCGCAATACCCTAATCAAACATTATGAAGATAGTGTAATTCAATTAAACAATGAGATTATATCAATAGGACAGATTGATCGAGTGGAGGAAGCCCTCACAGTGGCAACCTCCTGGGCAAGGAAGGCCCTTAAACATAAATTTAGAATCTCAACAGCAGATAGGGCTAGACAACATATTATCAGAATGGGTAGAAACCCACCCCCTCTACACACACCCCACCCCACCCCCACCCATCCCCCTACCACACCCCAACTAACCGAACCCCACCTTACAATAACACCCCAAGTAACCACAATTTCAATAGCACCGAAAATAACTCCTAATTACTAACCGCTAACCCCTAAAAAACTTACCCTAACCCTAAAACAAGAACCCTAAGTATGCCTAATTTTTTCCCCCCCCTAAAACCCCCCCCAAAAAAATATTTCTCCCTCATTTTAAAAAAAAAAAAAAAAAAAAAAAAAAAAAAAAAAAAAACAATATTGTTTTCTTAAAAAAAACCCTCAACACATTCATGAGCCCTAACGTAATTTGACAAGGCCCAGCACAGGGCACGGGCAAGAAAACACAAGCATATGTGTACCAATGATCCCCGAAATTTAAAAAACCTAACCCCTACAAGTGCCACGAGTGTTTCCCGATGATAAAACCAAGACAGGTGTAACACAGGAAATAAGCCAAGAACGTGGCTGCTACTGTGTACAACTTTTCTAAAAGAAAGTTTGAGAGAATCATTCGTGCTGCCAGAAAAGTGGGATCACAAATTACGAGCGGGCCAGGATTGAATGTGTACCCAGGCCGACATTCCCAGCACAGGGAAGTCCGAGGCAACAACAGAATCCCTTACCTTCCTTTTTCCCCCCCCAAAAAAAACGCAGGTTAGATTTTTTTAACAAAGTCACCTATTTTTAAGCAGCATAACCTATCTAATTTTCTCACAATAGCTAGAATAGGCCATAGGATTCCTCTTTTGAAACAAACTTAAAGCTGAAACTTTTAATACCAGTAGGGGGAACCGGAGAGAGTATAATTTAATTTAATTTAATTTAAATCTCCATACAAACAATGCGTAGTAAATATCTCAGACGAGCTTAAGGACTTGTTCCCTAGACAGTGGAAATAACACCAGTTTAAACAGAAATAACACCGGTTTAAACAGACAGAGCATTTCTGCTGACAAAAGAACCAAGTGGTTAACACACTTGGTGTTCACAGGATAGCCACTAAAGAAACACAGGAACAGTAGCCATCACTTTAAACGAGCAGAAAATTACTGGAGACAAACAGACCGAGTCTCTTTAATTCTTATGAGATTCATCAACAAAAGAAATACATGGAGGGTAGCCATTAACATTTTAACACCTAAGCACACCCTGTGCTCTCACTTTGAAAACACTCTGTCTGTTGTTCCTCTGTCACCTCTCTCACCCAGATATAAATGTTTAGTAAATTAAGAATCATTTCTGAAAAACCTCCTTGAAAAAGCCACAGGTATTGGCGAAACGTCGGGGGAGTTTTCAATTAATAATTATTTTCCTTCTTTAATGGTTATCAATTAAGAATTCTTTTTCCTCTTTAATAATTATTTCTCCTCCTTTCCAGTTTCCAGCACAGAAAGCGCTTTAAACCACAGAGAGCCGGTGTGGCTGAGGTGGGCGTTTTAAACCGCAGAGAGCCGGTGTTACCGAGTTGGGATCGTTAGACCTCGACCCTCGGTATATTTTGTGTAGTGGATTCTTTGTTCTCTTTTTTCCCCCCTTTTTTTTCCACTCTTATTAGTTAATAATTCTTTTTAATAATTACTTTTCCTCCTTTCCAGTTTTAACTTCCTTAATAGTTATTAATTAAGAATTTTTTTTCTTATTTAATAATTATTTCTCCTCTTTTCCAGTTTTAATTTCTTTAATGGTTATTGATTAAGAATTCTTTTATTCAATAATTATTTCTCCTCCTTTCCAGTTTCCAGCACAGAAAACGCTTTAAACCACAGAGAGCCGGTGTGGCTCAGGTGGGCGTTTTAAACCGCAGAGAGCCGGTATTGCCGAGTGGGGATCGTTAGACCTCGACCCTCGGTATATTCTGTGTAGTGGATTTCTGGTTTTCCTTTTCCTTTTTTTTCCACTCTGTCATTAATTAATAATTCTTTTTCCTCCCTAATAATTACTTTTTTTTCACTCTTTACTTTTTTTCCCCTTAAACCCACCCCCTTTGTTTAGCTTTTTTTCCCTTTAAACCCACCCCTTTTGTTTAGCCTCTTTTCCAGCTACCCGGGCAGGGGAAAGTCGAAAGCCACGAGAGTAGGCCGCGGAACCGGGATCCTCGGATAACCCAATCAAGGTTCCTAGCAAAGACCCGAACCCCCCGGAGTAAGCTTACCTCTCTCTCCTTTATACATCTTTCCACACCCCACTCATTTCTCACAACATGATACGGACTTAATGCAAGTTACAGAAATGTAACCGAACGTATCTGAGTGACTTGGGTGGGTCTCAAAATAACACACACCAGGACACATTCACAAGGACAGTGAGGGCCTTTTTTAGATTGATGCAGACATACCATCATTTAATTATTCTAAAGAATAAAGACACCCCCCCGAAGGGAATTCGGAACCAAGTAGAGAAATTAACAGAATTTATTAAACCGGCTATGCCTTCAAAAGAGACCCTCTGCAAATTAAACAGGAATGCAGAGAGGTGGGCAAAAGAGACCCGCAATACCCTAATCAAACATTATGAAGATAGTGTAATTCAATTAAACAATGAGATTATATCAATAGGACAGATTGATCGAGTGGAGGAAGCCCTCACAGTGGCAACCTCCTGGGCAAGGAAGGCCCTTAAACATAAATTTAGAATCTCAACAGCAGATAGGGCTAGACAACATATTATCAGAATGGGTAGAAACCCACCCCCTCTACACACACCCCACCCCACCCCCACCCATCCCCCTACCACACCCCAACTAACCGAACCCCACCTTACAATAACACCCCAAGTAACCACAATTTCAATAGCACCGAAAATAACTCCTAATTACTAACCGCTAACCCCTAAAAAACTTACCCTAACCCTAAAACAAGAACCCTAAGTATGCCTAATTTTTCCCCCCCCCTAAAACCCCCCCCAAAAAAATATTTCTCCCTCATTTTTAAAAAAAACAATATTGTTTTCTTAAAAAAAACCCTCAACACATTCATGAGCCCTAACGTAATTTGACAAGGCCCAGCACAGGGCACGGGCAAGAAAACACAAGCATATGTGTACCAATGATCCCCGAAATTTAAAAAACCTAACCCTAACCCTAACCCTAACCCTAACCCTAAGGATGGCATTGTTCTAACCCTAACCCTAACCCTAACCCTAACCCTAACCCTAACCCTAACCCTAAGGATGGCATTGTTCTAACCCTAACCCTAACCCTAACCCTAACCCTAACCCTAACCCTAACCCTAACCCTAAGGATGGCATTGTTCTAACCCTAACCCTAACCCTAACCCTAACCCTAACCCTAACCCTAACCCTAACCCTAACCCTAACCCTAACCCTAACCCTAACTCTAACCCTAACCGTCATTCCCTAACCCTAACCCTAACCCTAACCCTAACCCTAACCCTAACCCTAACCCTAACCTAACCCTAACCCTAACCCTAACCCTAACCCTAACCCTAACCCTAACCCTAACCCTAACCCTAAGGATGGCACCCTAACCCTAACCCTAACCCTAACCCTAACCCTAACCCTAACCCTAACCCTAACCCTAACCCTAACCCTAACCCTAACCCTAACCCTAACCCTAACCCTAACCCGAACCCCCCGGAGTAAGCTTACCTCTCTCTCCTTTATACATCTTTCCACACCCCACTCATTTCTCACAACATGATACGGACTTAATGCAAGTTACAGAAATGTAACCGAACGTATCTGAGTGACTTGGGTGGGTCTCAAAATAACACACACCAGGACACATTCACAAGGACAGTGAGGGCCTTTTTTAGATTGATGCAGACATACCATCATTTAATTATTCTAAAGAATAAAGACACCCCCCCGAAGGGAATTCGGAACCAAGTAGAGAAATTAACAGAATTTATTAAACCGGCTATGCCTTCAAAAGAGACCCTCTGCAAATTAAACAGGAATGCAGAGAGGTGGGCAAAAGAGACCCGCAATACCCTAATCAAACATTATGAAGATAGTGTAATTCAATTAAACAATGAGATTATATCAATAGGACAGATTGATCGAGTGGAGGAAGCCCTCACAGTGGCAACCTCCTGGGCAAGGAAGGCCCTTAAACATAAATTTAGAATCTCAACAGCAGATAGGGCTAGACAACATATTATCAGAATGGGTAGAAACCCACCCCCTCTACACACACCCCACCCCACCCCCACCCATCCCCCTACCACACCCCAACTAACCGAACCCCACCTTACAATAACACCCCAAGTAACCACAATTTCAATAGCACCGAAAATAACTCCTAATTACTAACCGCTAACCCCTAAAAAACTTACCCTAACCCTAAAACAAGAACCCTAAGTATGCCTAATTTTTTCCCCCCCCTAAAACCCCCCCCAAAAAAATATTTCTCCCTCATTTTTAAAAAAAAAAAAAAAAAAAAAAAAAAAAAAAAAAAAACAATATTGTTTTCTTAAAAAAAACCCTCAACACATTCATGAGCCCTAACGTAATTTGACAAGGCCCAGCACAGGGCACGGGCAAGAAAACACAAGCATATGTGTACCAATGATCCCCGAAATTTAAAAAACCTAACCCCTACAAGTGCCACGAGTGTTTCCCGATGATAAAACCAAGACAGGTGTAACACAGGAAATAAGCCAAGAACGTGGCTGCTACTGTGTACAACTTTTCTAAAAGAAAGTTTGAGAGAATCATTCGTGCTGCCAGAAAAGTGGGATCACAAATTACGAGCGGGCCAGGATTGAATGTGTACCCAGGCCGACATTCCCAGCACAGGGAAGTCCGAGGCAACAACAGAATCCCTTACCTTCCTTTTTCCCCCCCCCAAAAAAACACAGGTTAGATTTTTTTAACAAAGTCACCTATTTTTAAGCAGCATAACCTATCTAATTTTCTCACAATAGCTAGAATAGGCCATAGGATTCCTCTTTTGAAACAAACTTAAAGCTGAAACTTTTAATACCAGTAGGGGGAACCGGAGAGAGTATAATTTAATTTAATTTAATTTAAATCTCCATACAAACAATGCGTAGTAAATATCTCAGACGAGCTTAAGGACTTGTTCCCTAGACAGTGGAAATAACACCAGTTTAAACAGAAATAACACCGGTTTAAACAGACAGAGCATTTCTGCTGACAAAAGAACCAAGTGGTTAACACACTTGGTGTTCACAGGATAGCCACTAAAGAAACACAGGAACAGTAGCCATCACTTTAAACGAGCAGAAAATTACTGGAGACAAACAGACCGAGTCTCTTTAATTCTTATGAGATTCATCAACAAAAGAAATACATGGAGGGTAGCCATTAACATTTTAACACCTAAGCACACCCTGTGCTCTCACTTTGAAAACACTCTGTCTGTTGTTCCTCTGTCACCTCTCTCACCCAGATATAAATGTTTAGTAAATTAAGAATCATTTCTGAAAAACCTCCTTGAAAAAGCCACAGGTATTGGCGAAACGTCGGGGGAGTTTTCAATTAATAATTATTTTCCTTCTTTAATGGTTATCAATTAAGAATTCTTTTTCCTCTTTAATAATTATTTCTCCTCCTTTCCAGTTTCCAGCACAGAAAGCGCTTTAAACCACAGAGAGCCGGTGTGGCTGAGGTGGGCGTTTTAAACCGCAGAGAGCCGGTGTTACCGAGTTGGGATCGTTAGACCTCGACCCTCGGTATATTTTGTGTAGTGGATTCTTTGTTCTCTTTGTTCCCCCCTTTTTTTTCCACTCTTATTAGTTAATAATTCTTTTTAATAATTACTTTTCCTCCTTTCCAGTTTTAACTTCCTTAATAGTTATTAATTAAGAATTTTTTTTCTTATTTAATAATTATTTCTCCTCTTTTCCAGTTTTAATTTCTTTAATGGTTATTGATTAAGAATTCTTTTATTCAATAATTATTTCTCCTCCTTTCCAGTTTCCAGCACAGAAAACGCTTTAAACCACAGAGAGCCGGTGTGGCTCAGGTGGGCGTTTTAAACCGCAGAGAGCCGGTATTGCCGAGTTGGGATCGTTAGACCTCGACCCTCGGTATATTCTGTGTAGTGGATTTCTGGTTTTCCTTTTCCTTTTTTTTCCACTCTGTCATTAATTAATAATTCTTTTTCCTCCCTAATAATTACTTTTTTTTCACTCTTTACTTTTTTTCCCCTTAAACCCACCCCCTTTGTTTAGCTTTTTTTCCCCTTAAACCCACCCCTTTTGTTTAGCCTCTTTTCCAGCTACCCGGGCAGGGGAAAGTCGAAAGCCACGAGAGTAGGCCGCGGAACCGGGATCCTCGGATAACCCAATCAAGGTTCCTAGCAAAGACCCGAACCCCCCGGAGTAAGCTTACCTCTCTCTCCTTTATACATCTTTCCACACCCCACTCATTTCTCACAACATGATACGGACTTAATGCAAGTTACAGAAATGTAACCGAACGTATCTGAGTGACTTGGGTGGGTCTCAAAATAACACACACCAGGACACATTCACAAGGACAGTGAGGGCCTTTTTTAGATTGATGCAGACATACCATCATTTAATTATTCTAAAGAATAAAGACACCCCCCCGAAGGGAATTCGGAACCAAGTAGAGAAATTAACAGAATTTATTAAACCGGCTATGCCTTCAAAAGAGACCCTCTGCAAATTAAACAGGAATGCAGAGAGGTGGGCAAAAGAGACCCGCAATACCCTAATCAAACATTATGAAGATAGTGTAATTCAATTAAACAATGAGATTATATCAATAGGACAGATTGATCGAGTGGAGGAAGCCCTCACAGTGGCAACCTCCTGGGCAAGGAAGGCCCTTAAACATAAATTTAGAATCTCAACAGCAGATAGGGCTAGACAACATATTATCAGAATGGGTAGAAACCCACCCCCTCTACACACACCCCACCCCACCCCCACCCATCCCCCTACCACACCCCAACTAACCGAACCCCACCTTACAATAACACCCCAAGTAACCACAATTTCAATAGCACCGAAAATAACTCCTAATTACTAACCGCTAACCCCTAAAAAACTTACCCTAACCCTAAAACAAGAACCCTAAGTATGCCTAATTTTTTCCCCCCCCTAAAACCCCCCCCAAAAAAATATTTCTCCCTCATTTAAAAAAAAAAAAAAAAAAAAAAAAAAAAAAAAAAAAAAAAAAAAAAACAATATTGTTTTCTTAAAAAAAACCCTCAACACATTCATGAGCCCTAACGTAATTTGACAAGGCCCAGCACAGGGCACGGGCAAGAAAACACAAGCATATGTGTACCAATGATCCCCGAAATTTAAAAAACCTAACCCCTACAAGTGCCACGAGTGTTTCCCGATGATAAAACCAAGACAGGTGTAACACAGGAAATAAGCCAAGAACGTGGCTGCTACTGTGTACAACTTTTCTAAAAGAAAGTTTGAGAGAATCATTCGTGCTGCCAGAAAAGTGGGATCACAAATTACGAGCGGGCCAGGATTGAATGTGTACCCAGGCCGACATTCCCAGCACAGGGAAGTCCGAGGCAACAACAGAATCCCTTACCTTCCTTTTTCCCCCCCCCAAAAAAACGCGGGTTAGATTTTTTTAACAAAGTCACCTATTTTTAAGCAGCATAACCTATTTAATTTTCTCACAATAGCTAGAATAGGCCATAGGATTCCTCTTTTGAAACAAACTTAAAGCTG
The DNA here is from genome assembly GCA_035084275.1 of Hydrolagus colliei. Taxonomy (NCBI): domain Eukaryota; kingdom Metazoa; phylum Chordata; class Chondrichthyes; order Chimaeriformes; family Chimaeridae; genus Hydrolagus; species Hydrolagus colliei. The sequence continues at coordinate 142,157 of JAYJKW010000521.1, read as the reverse complement.
AAACTTTTAATACCAGTAGGGGGAACCGGAGAGAGTATAATTTAATTTAATTTAATTTAAATCTCCATACAAACAATGCGTAGTAAATATCTCAGACGAGCTTAAGGACTTGTTCCCTAGACAGTGGAAATAACACCAGTTTAAACAGAAATAACACCGGTTTAAACAGACAGAGCATTTCTGCTGACAAAAGAACCAAGTGGTTAACACACTTGGTGTTCACAGGATAGCCATTAAAGAAACACAGGAACAGTAGCCATCACTTTAAACGAGCAGAAAATTACTGGAGACAAACAGACCGAGTCTCTTTAATTCTTATGAGATTCATCAACAAAAGAAATACATGGAGGGTAGCCATTAACATTTTAACACCTAAGCACACCCTGTGCTCTCACTTTGAAAACACTCTGTCTGTTGTTCCTCTGTCACCTCTCTCACCCAGATATAAATGTTTAGTAAATTAAGAATCATTTCTGAAAAACCTCCTTGAAAAAGCCACAGGTATTGGCGAAACGTCGGGGGAGTTTTCAATTAATAATTATTTTCCTTCTTTAATGGTTATCAATTAAGAATTCTTTTTCCTCTTTAATAATTATTTCTCCTCCTTTCCAGTTTCCAGCACAGAAAGCGCTTTAAACCACAGAGAGCCGGTGTGGCTGAGGTGGGCGTTTTAAACCGCAGAGAGCCGGTGTTACCGAGTTGGGATCGTTAGACCTCGACCCTCGGTATATTTTGTGTAGTGGATTCTTTGTTCTCTTTTTTCCCCCCTTTTTTTTCCACTCTTATTAGTTAATAATTCTTTTTAATAATTACTTTTCCTCCTTTCCAGTTTTAACTTCCTTAATAGTTATTAATTAAGAATTTTTTTTCTTATTTAATAATTATTTAATAATTATTTCTCCTCTTTTCCAGTTTTAATTTCTTTAATGGTTATTGATTAAGAATTCTTTTATTCAATAATTATTTCTCCTCCTTTCCAGTTTCCAGCACAGAAAACGCTTTAAACCACAGAGAGCCGGTGTGGCTCAGGTGGGCGTTTTAAACCGCAGAGAGCCGGTATTGCCGAGTTGGGATCGTTAGACCTCGACCCTCGGTATATTTTGTGTAGTGGATTTCTGGTTTTCCTTTTCCTTTTTTTTCCACTCTGTCATTAATTAATAATTCTTTTTCCTCCCTAATAATTACTTTTTTTTCACTCTTTATTTTTTTTCCCCTTAAACCCACCCCCTTTGTTTAGCTTTTTTTCCCCTTAAACCCACCCCTTTTGTTTAGCCTCTTTTCCAGCTACCCGGGCAGGGGAAAGTCGAAAGCCACGAGAGTAGGCCGCGGAACCGGGATCCTCGGATAACCCAATCAAGGTTCCTAGCAAAGACCCGAACCCCCCGGAGTAAGCTTACCTCTCTCTCCTTTATACATCTTTCCACACCCCACTCATTTCTCACAACATGATACGGACTTAATGCAAGTTACAGAAATGTAACCGAACGTATCTGAGTGACTTGGGTGGGTCTCAAAATAACACACACCAGGACACATTCACAAGGACAGTGAGGGCCTTTTTTAGATTGATGCAGACATACCATCATTTAATTATTCTAAAGAATAAAGACACCCCCCCGAAGGGAATTCGGAACCAAGTAGAGAAATTAACAGAATTTATTAAACCGGCTATGCCTTCAAAAGAGACCCTCTGCAAATTAAACAGGAATGCAGAGAGGTGGGCAAAAGAGACCCGCAATACCCTAATCAAACATTATGAAGATAGTGTAATTCAATTAAACAATGAGATTATATCAATAGGACAGATTGATCGAGTGGAGGAAGCCCTCACAGTGGCAACCTCCTGGGCAAGGAAGGCCCTTAAACATAAATTTAGAATCTCAACAGCAGATAGGGCTAGACAACATATTATCAGAATGGGTAGAAACCCACCCCCTCTACACACACCCCACCCCACCCCCACCCATCCCCCTACCACACCCCAACTAACCGAACCCCACCTTACAATAACACCCCAAGTAACCACAATTTCAATAGCACCGAAAATAACTCCTAATTACTAACCGCCAACCCCTAAAAAACTTACCCTAACCCTAAAACAAGAACCCTAAGTATGCCTAATTTTTTCCCCCCCCTAAAAACCCCCCCCAAAAAAATATTTCTCCCTCATTTTTAAAAAAAACAATATTGTTTTCTTAAAAAAAACCCTCAACACATTCATGAGCCCTAACGTAATTTGACAAGGCCCAGCACAGGGCACGGGCAAGAAAACACAAGCATATGTGTACCAATGATCCCCGAAATTTAAAAAACCTAACCCCTACAAGTGCCACGAGTGTTTCCCGATGATAAAACCAAGACAGGTGTAACACAGGAAATAAGCCAAGAACGTGGCTGCTACTGTGTACAACTTTTCTAAAAGAAAGTTTGAGAGAATCATTCGTGCTGCCAGAAAAGTGGGATCACAAATTACGAGCGGGCCAGGATTGAATGTGTACCCAGGCCGACATTCCCAGCACAGGGAAGTCCGAGGCAACAACAGAATCCCTTACCTTCCTTTTTCCCCCCCCCAAAAAAACGCGGGTTAGATTTTTTTAACAAAGTCACCTATTTTTAAGCAGCATAACCTATTTAATTTTCTCACAATAGCTAGAATAGGCCATAGGATTCCTCTTTTGAAACAAACTTAAAGCTGAAACTTTTAATACCAGTAGGGGGAACCGGAGAGAGTATAATTTAATTTAATTTAATTTAAATCTCCATACAAACAATGCGTAGTAAATATCTCAGACGAGCTTAAGGACTTGTTCCCTAGACAGTGGAAATAACACCAGTTTAAACAGAAATAACACCGGTTTAAACAGACAGAGCATTTCTGCTGACAAAAGAACCAAGTGGTTAACACACTTGGTGTTCACAGGATAGCCATTAAAGAAACACAGGAACAGTAGCCATCACTTTAAACGAGCAGAAAATTACTGGAGACAAACAGACCGAGTCTCTTTAATTCTTATGAGATTCATCAACAAAAGAAATACATGGAGGGTAGCCATTAACATTTTAACACCTAAGCACACCCTGTGCTCTCACTTTGAAAACACTCTGTCTGTTGTTCCTCTGTCACCTCTCTCACCCAGATATAAATGTTTAGTAAATTAAGAATCATTTCTGAAAAACCTCCTTGAAAAAGCTACAGGTATTGGCGAAACGTCGGGGGAGTTTTCAATTAATAATTATTTTCCTTCTTTAATGGTTATCAATTAAGAATTCTTTTTCCTCTTTAATAATTATTTCTCCTCCTTTCCAGTTTCCAGCACAGAAAGCGCTTTAAACCACAGAGAGCCGGTGTGGCTGAGGTGGGCGTTTTAAACCGCAGAGAGCCGGTGTTACCGAGTTGGGATCGTTAGACCTCGACCCTCGGTATATTTTGTGTAGTGGATTCTTTGTTCTCTTTTTTCCCCCCTTTTTTTTCCACTCTTATTAGTTAATAATTCTTTTTAATAATTACTTTTCCTCCTTTCCAGTTTTAACTTCCTTAATAGTTATTAATTAAGAATTTTTTTTCTTATTTAATAATTATTTAATAATTATTTCTCCTCTTTTCCAGTTTTAATTTCTTTAATGGTTATTGATTAAGAATTCTTTTATTCAATAATTATTTCTCCTCCTTTCCAGTTTCCAGCACAGAAAACGCTTTAAACCACAGAGAGCCGGTGTGGCTCAGGTGGGCGTTTTAAACCGCAGAGAGCCGGTATTGCCGAGTTGGGATCGTTAGACCTCGACCCTCGGTATATTTTGTGTAGTGGATTTCTGGTTTTCCTTTTCCTTTTTTTTCCACTCTGTCATTAATTAATAATTCTTTTTCCTCCCTAATAATTACTTTTTTTTCACTCTTTACTTTTTTTCCCCTTAAACCCACCCCCTTTGTTTAGCTTTTTTTCCCCTTAAACCCACCCCTTTTGTTTAGCCTCTTTTCCAGCTACCCGGGCAGGGGAAAGTCGAAAGCCACGAGAGTAGGCCGCGGAACCGGGATCCTCGGATAACCCAATCAAGGTTCCTAGCAAAGACCCGAACCCCCCGGAGTAAGCTTACCTCTCTCTCCTTTATACATCTTTCCACACCCCACTCATTTCTCACAACATGATACGGACTTAATGCAAGTTACAGAAATGTAACCGAACGTATCTGAGTGACTTGGGTGGGTCTCAAAATAACACACACCAGGACACATTCACAAGGACAGTGAGGGCCTTTTTTAGATTGATGCAGACATACCATCATTTAATTATTCTAAAGAATAAAGACACCCCCCCGAAGGGAATTCGGAACCAAGTAGAGAAATTAACAGAATTTATTAAACCGGCTATGCCTTCAAAAGAGACCCTCTGCAAATTAAACAGGAATGCAGAGAGGTGGGCAAAAGAGACCCGCAATACCCTAATCAAACATTATGAAGATAGTGTAATTCAATTAAACAATGAGATTATATCAATAGGACAGATTGATCGAGTGGAGGAAGCCCTCACAGTGGCAACCTCCTGGGCAAGGAAGGCCCTTAAACATAAATTTAGAATCTCAACAGCAGATAGGGCTAGACAACATATTATCAGAATGGGTAGAAACCCACCCCCTCTACACACACCCCACCCCACCCCCACCCATCCCCCTACCACACCCCAACTAACCGAACCCCACCTTACAATAACACCCCAAGTAACCACAATTTCAATAGCACCGAAAATAACTCCTAATTACTAACCGCCAACCCCTAAAAAACTTACCCTAACCCTAAAACAAGAACCCTAAGTATGCCTAATTTTTTCCCCCCCCTAAAAACCCCCCCCAAAAAAATATTTCTCCCTCATTTTTAAAAAAAACAATATTGTTTTCTTAAAAAAAACCCTCAACACATTCATGAGCCCTAACGTAATTTGACAAGGCCCAGCACAGGGCACGGGCAAGAAAACACAAGCATATGTGTACCAATGATCCCCGAAATTTAAAAAACCTAACCCCTACAAGTGCCACGAGTGTTTCCCGATGATAAAACCAAGACAGGTGTAACACAGGAAATAAGCCAAGAACGTGGCTGCTACTGTGTACAACTTTTCTAAAAGAAAGTTTGAGAGAATCATTCGTGCTGCCAGAAAAGTGGGATCACAAATTACGAGCGGGCCAGGATTGAATGTGTACCCAGGCCGACATTCCCAGCACAGGGAAGTCCGAGGCAACAACAGAATCCCTTACCTTCCTTTTTCCCCCCCCCAAAAAAACACAGGTTAGATTTTTTTAACAAAGTCACCTATTTTTAAGCAGCATAACCTATCTAATTTTCTCACAATAGCTAGAATAGGCCATAGGATTCCTCTTTTGAAACAAACTTAAAGCTGAAACTTTTAATACCAGTAGGGGGAACCGGAGAGAGTATAATTTAATTTAATTTAATTTAAATCTCCATACAAACAATGCGTAGTAAATATCTCAGACGAGCTTAAGGACTTGTTCCCTAGACAGTGGAAATAACACCAGTTTAAACAGAAATAACACCGGTTTAAACAGACAGAGCATTTCTGCTGACAAAAGAACCAAGTGGTTAACACACTTGGTGTTCACAGGATAGCCACTAAAGAAACACAGGAACAGTAGCCATCACTTTAAACGAGCAGAAAATTACTGGAGACAAACAGACCGAGTCTCTTTAATTCTTATGAGATTCATCAACAAAAGAAATACATGGAGGGTAGCCATTAACATTTTAACACCTAAGCACACCCTGTGCTCTCACTTTGAAAACACTCTGTCTGTTGTTCCTCTGTCACCTCTCTCACCCAGATATAAATGTTTAGTAAATTAAGAATCATTTCTGAAAAACCTCCTTGAAAAAGCCACAGGTATTGGCGAAACGTCGGGGGAGTTTTCAATTAATAATTATTTTCCTTCTTTAATGGTTATCAATTAAGAATTCTTTTTCCTCTTTAATAATTATTTCTCCTCCTTTCCAGTTTCCAGCACAGAAAGCGCTTTAAACCACAGAGAGCCGGTGTGGCTGAGGTGGGCGTTTTAAACCGCAGAGAGCCGGTGTTACCGAGTTGGGATCGTTAGACCTCGACCCTCGGTATATTTTGTGTAGTGGATTCTTTGTTCTCTTTGTTCCCCCCTTTTTTTTCCACTCTTATTAGTTAATAATTCTTTTTAATAATTACTTTTCCTCCTTTCCAGTTTTAACTTCCTTAATAGTTATTAATTAAGAATTTTTTTTCTTATTTAATAATTATTTCTCCTCTTTTCCAGTTTTAATTTCTTTAATGGTTATTGATTAAGAATTCTTTTATTCAATAATTATTTCTCCTCCTTTCCAGTTTCCAGCACAGAAAACGCTTTAAACCACAGAGAGCCGGTGTGGCTCAGGTGGGCGTTTTAAACCGCAGAGAGCCGGTATTGCCGAGTTGGGATCGTTAGACCTCGACCCTCGGTATATTCTGTGTAGTGGATTTCTGGTTTTCCTTTTCCTTTTTTTTCCACTCTGTCATTAATTAATAATTCTTTTTCCTCCCTAATAATTACTTTTTTTTCACTCTTTACTTTTTTTCCCCTTAAACCCACCCCCTTTGTTTAGCTTTTTTTCCCCTTAAACCCACCCCTTTTGTTTAGCCTCTTTTCCAGCTACCCGGGCAGGGGAAAGTCGAAAGCCACGAGAGTAGGCCGCGGAACCGGGATCCTCGGATAACCCAATCAAGGTTCCTAGCAAAGACCCGAACCCCCCGGAGTAAGCTTACCTCTCTCTCCTTTATACATCTTTCCACACCCCACTCATTTCTCACAACATGATACGGACTTAATGCAAGTTACAGAAATGTAACCGAACGTATCTGAGTGACTTGGGTGGGTCTCAAAATAACACACACCAGGACACATTCACAAGGACAGTGAGGGCCTTTTTTAGATTGATGCAGACATACCATCATTTAATTATTCTAAAGAATAAAGACACCCCCCCGAAGGGAATTCGGAACCAAGTAGAGAAATTAACAGAATTTATTAAACCGGCTATGCCTTCAAAAGAGACCCTCTGCAAATTAAACAGGAATGCAGAGAGGTGGGCAAAAGAGACCCGCAATACCCTAATCAAACATTATGAAGATAGTGTAATTCAATTAAACAATGAGATTATATCAATAGGACAGATTGATCGAGTGGAGGAAGCCCTCACAGTGGCAACCTCCTGGGCAAGGAAGGCCCTTAAACATAAATTTAGAATCTCAACAGCAGATAGGGCTAGACAACATATTATCAGAATGGGTAGAAACCCACCCCCTCTACACACACCCCACCCCACCCCCACCCATCCCCCTACCACACCCCAACTAACCGAACCCCACCTTACAATAACACCCCAAGTAACCACAATTTCAATAGCACCGAAAATAACTCCTAATTACTAACCGCCAACCCCTAAAAAACTTACCCTAACCCTAAAACAAGAACCCTAAGTATGCCTAATTTTTTCCCCCCCCTAAAAACCCCCCCCAAAAAAATATTTCTCCCTCATTTTTAAAAAAAACAATATTGTTTTCTTAAAAAAAACCCTCAACACATTCATGAGCCCTAACGTAATTTGACAAGGCCCAGCACAGGGCACGGGCAAGAAAACACAAGCATATGTGTACCAATGATCCCCGAAATTTAAAAAACCTAACCCCTACAAGTGCCACGAGTGTTTCCCGATGATAAAACCAAGACAGGTGTAACACAGGAAATAAGCCAAGAACGTGGCTGCTACTGTGTACAACTTTTCTAAAAGAAAGTTTGAGAGAATCATTCGTGCTGCCAGAAAAGTGGGATCACAAATTACGAGCGGGCCAGGATTGAATGTGTACCCAGGCCGACATTCCCAGCACAGGGAAGTCCGAGGCAACAACAGAATCCCTTACCTTCCTTTTTCCCCCCCCCAAAAAAACGCGGGTTAGATTTTTTTAACAAAGTCACCTATTTTTAAGCAGCATAACCTATTTAATTTTCTCACAATAGCTAGAATAGGCCATAGGATTCCTCTTTTGAAACAAACTTAAAGCTGAAACTTTTAATACCAGTAGGGGGAACCGGAGAGAGTATAATTTAATTTAATTTAATTTAAATCTCCATACAAACAATGCGTAGTAAATATCTCAGACGAGCTTAAGGACTTGTTCCCTAGACAGTGGAAATAACACCAGTTTAAACAGAAATAACACCGGTTTAAACAGACAGAGCATTTCTGCTGACAAAAGAACCAAGTGGTTAACACACTTGGTGTTCACAGGATAGCCATTAAAGAAACACAGGAACAGTAGCCATCACTTTAAACGAGCAGAAAATTACTGGAGACAAACAGACCGAGTCTCTTTAATTCTTATGAGATTCATCAACAAAAGAAATACATGGAGGGTAGCCATTAACATTTTAACACCTAAGCACACCCTGTGCTCTCACTTTGAAAACACTCTGTCTGTTGTTCCTCTGTCACCTCTCTCACCCAGATATAAATGTTTAGTAAATTAAGAATCATTTCTGAAAAACCTCCTTGAAAAAGCCACAGGTATTGGCGAAACGTCGGGGGAGTTTTCAATTAATAATTATTTTCCTTCTTTAATGGTTATCAATTAAGAATTCTTTTTCCTCTTTAATAATTATTTCTCCTCCTTTCCAGTTTCCAGCACAGAAAGCGCTTTAAACCACAGAGAGCCGGTGTGGCTGAGGTGGGCGTTTTAAACCGCAGAGAGCCGGTGTTACCGAGTTGGGATCGTTAGACCTCGACCCTCGGTATATTTTGTGTAGTGGATTCTTTGTTCTCTTTTTTCCCCCCTTTTTTTTCCACTCTTATTAGTTAATAATTCTTTTTAATAATTACTTTTCCTCCTTTCCAGTTTTAACTTCCTTAATAGTTATTAATTAAGAATTTTTTTTCTTATTTAATAATTATTTAATAATTATTTCTCCTCTTTTCCAGTTTTAATTTCTTTAATGGTTATTGATTAAGAATTCTTTTATTCAATAATTATTTCTCCTCCTTTCCAGTTTCCAGCACAGAAAACGCTTTAAACCACAGAGAGCCGGTGTGGCTCAGGTGGGCGTTTTAAACCGCAGAGAGCCGGTATTGCCGAGTTGGGATCGTTAGACCTCGACCCTCGGTATATTTTGTGTAGTGGATTTCTGGTTTTCCTTTTCCTTTTTTTTCCACTCTGTCATCAATTAATAATTCTTTTTCCTCCCTAATAATTACTTTTTTTTCACTCTTTACTTTTTTTCCCCTTAAACCCACCCCCTTTGTTTAGCTTTTTTTCCCCTTAAACCCACCCCTTTTGTTTAGCCTCTTTTCCAGCTACCCGGGCAGGGGAAAGTCGAAAGCCACGAGAGTAGGCCGCGGAACCGGGATCCTCGGATAACCCAATCAAGGTTCCTAGCAAAGACCCGAACCCCCCGGAGTAAGCTTACCTCTCTCTCCTTTATACATCTTTCCACACCCCACTCATTTCTCACAACATGATACGGACTTAATGCAAGTTACAGAAATGTAACCGAACGTATCTGAGTGACTTGGGTGGGTCTCAAAATAACACACACCAGGACACATTCACAAGGACAGTGAGGGCCTTTTTTAGATTGATGCAGACATACCATCATTTAATTATTCTAAAGAATAAAGACACCCCCCCGAAGGGAATTCGGAACCAAGTAGAGAAATTAACAGAATTTATTAAACCGGCTATGCCTTAAAAGAGACCCTCTGCAAATTAAACAGGAATGCAGAGAGGTGGGCAAAAGAGACCCGCAATACCCTAATCAAACATTATGAAGATAGTGTAATTCAATTAAACAATGAGATTATATCAATAGGACAGATTGATCGAGTGGAGGAAGCCCTCACAGTGGCAACCTCCTGGGCAAGGAAGGCCCTTAAACATAAATTTAGAATCTCAACAGCAGATAGGGCTAGACAACATATTATCAGAATGGGTAGAAACCCACCCCCTCTACACACACCCCACCCCACCCCCACCCATCCCCCTACCACACCCCAACTAACCGAACCCCACCTTACAATAACACCCCAAGTAACCACAATTTCAATAGCACCGAAAATAACTCCTAATTACTAACCGCTAACCCCTAAAAAACTTACCCTAACCCTAAAACAAGAACCCTAAGTATGCCTAATTTTTTCCCCCCCCTAAAAACCCCCCCAAAAAAAATATTTCTCCCTCATTTTTAAAAAAAACAATATTGTTTTCTTAAAAAAAACCCTCAACACATTCATGAGCCCTAACGTAATTTGACAAGGCCCAGCACAGGGCACGGGCAAGAAAACACAAGCATATGTGTACCAATGATCCCCGAAATTTAAAAAACCTAACCCCTACAAGTGCCACGAGTGTTTCCCGATGATAAAACCAAGACAGGTGTAACACAGGAAATAAGCCAAGAACGTGGCTGCTACTGTGTACAACTTTTCTAAACGAAAGTTTGAGAGAATCATTCGTGCTGCCAGAAAAGTGGGATCACAAATTACGAGCGGGCCAGGATTGAATGTGTACCCAGGCCGACATTCCCAGCACAGGGAAGTCCGAGGCAACAACAGAATCCCTTACCTTCCTTTTTTCCCCCCCCCAAAAAAACGCAGGTTAGATTTTTTTAACAAAGTCACCTATTTTTAAGCAGCATAACCTATCTAATTTTCTCACAATAGCTAGAATAGGCCATAGGATTCCTCTTTTGAAACAAACTTAAAGCTGAAACTTTTAATACCAGTAGGGGGAACCGGAGAGAGTATAATTTAATTTAATTTAATTTAAATCTCCATACAAACAATGCGTAGTAAATATCTCAGACGAGCTTAAGGACTTGTTCCCTAGACAGTGGAAATAACACCAGTTTAAACAGAAATAACACCGGTTTAAACAGACAGAGCATTTCTGCTGACAAAAGAACCAAGTGGTTAACACACTTGGTGTTCACAGGATAGCCATTAAAGAAACACAGGAACAGTAGCCATCACTTTAAACGAGCAGAAAATTACTGGAGACAAACAGACCGAGTCTCTTTAATTCTTATGAGATTCATCAACAAAAGAAATACATGGAGGGTAGCCATTAACATTTTAACACCTAAGCACACCCTGTGCTCTCACTTTGAAAACACTCTGTCTGTTGTTCCTCTGTCACCTCTCTCACCCAGATATAAATGTTTAGTAAATTAAGAATCATTTCTGAAAAACCTCCTTGAAAAAGCCACAGGTATTGGCGAAACGTCGGGGGAGTTTTCAATTAATAATTCTTTTCCTTCTTTAATAGTTATCAATTAAGACTTCTTTTTCCTTTTTAATAATTATTTCTCCTCCTTTCCAGTTTCCAGCACAGAAAGCGCTTTAAACCACAGAGAGCCGGTGTGGCTGAGGTGGGCGTTTTAAACCGCAGAGAGCCGGTGTTACCGAGTTGGGATCGTTAGACCTCGACCCTCGGTATATTTTGTGTAGTGGATTTTCTGTTCTCTTTTTCCCCCCTTTTTTTTCCACTCTTATTAGTTAATAATTCTTTTTAATAATTACTTTTCCTCCTTTCCAGTTTTAACTTCCTTAATAGTTATTGATTAAGAATTTTTTTTCTTATTTGATAATTATTTCTCCTCTTTTCCAGTTTTAATTTCTTTAATGGTTATTGATTAAGAATTCTTTTATTCAATAATTATTTCTCCTCCTTTCCAGTTTCCAGCACAGAAAACGCTTTAAACCACAGAGAGCCGGTGTGGCTGAGGTGGGCGTTTTAAACCGCAGAGAGCCGGTATTGCCGAGTTGGGATCGTTAGACCTCGACCCTCGGTATATTTTGTGTAGTGGATTTCTGGTTTTCCTTTTCCTTTTTTTTCCACTCTGTCATCAATTAATAATTCTTTTTCCTCCCTAATAATTACTTTTTTTTCACTCTTTACTTTTTTTCCCCTTAAACCCACCCCCTTTGTTTAGCTTTTTTTCCCCTTAAACCCACCCCTTTTGTTTAGCCTCTTTTCCAGCTACCCGGGCAGGGGAAAGTCGAAAGCCACGAGAGTAGGCCGCGGAACCGGGATCCTCGGATAACCCAATCAAGGTTCCTAGCAAAGACCCGAACCCCCCGGAGTAAGCTTACCTCTCTCTCCTTTATACATCTTTCCACACCCCACTCATTTCTCACAACATGATACGGACTTAATGCAAGTTACAGAAATGTAACCGAACGTATCTGAGTGACTTGGGTGGGTCTCAAAATAACACACACCAGGACACATTCACAAGGACAGTGAGGGCCTTTTTTAGATTGATGCAGACATACCATCATTTAATTATTCTAAAGAATAAAGACACCCCCCCGAAGGGAATTCGGAACCAAGTAGAGAAATTAACAGAATTTATTAAACCGGCTATGCCTTAAAAGAGACCCTCTGCAAATTAAACAGGAATGCAGAGAGGTGGGCAAAAGAGACCCGCAATACCCTAATCAAACATTATGAAGATAGTGTAATTCAATTAAACAATGAGATTATATCAATAGGACAGATTGATCGAGTGGAGGAAGCCCTCACAGTGGCAACCTCCTGGGCAAGGAAGGCCCTTAAACATAAATTTAGAATCTCAACAGCAGATAGGGCTAGACAACATATTATCAGAATGGGTAGAAACCCACCCCCTCTACACACACCCCACCCCACCCCCACCCATCCCCCTACCACACCCCAACTAACCGAACCCCACCTTACAATAACACCCCAAGTAACCACAATTTCAATAGCACCGAAAATAACTCCTAATTACTAACCGCTAACCCCTAAAAAACTTACCCTAACCCTAAAACAAGAACCCTAAGTATGCCTAATTTTTTCCCCCCCCTAAAAACCCCCCCAAAAAAAATATTTCTCCCTCATTTTTAAAAAAAACAATATTGTTTTCTTAAAAAAAACCCTCAACACATTCATGAGCCCTAACGTAATTTGACAAGGCCCAGCACAGGGCACGGGCAAGAAAACACAAGCATATGTGTACCAATGATCCCCGAAATTTAAAAAACCTAACCCCTACAAGTGCCACGAGTGTTTCCCGATGATAAAACCAAGACAGGTGTAACACAGGAAATAAGCCAAGAACGTGGCTGCTACTGTGTACAACTTTTCTAAACGAAAGTTTGAGAGAATCATTCGTGCTGCCAGAAAAGTGGGATCACAAATTACGAGCGGGCCAGGATTGAATGTGTACCCAGGCCGACATTCCCAGCACAGGGAAGTCCGAGGCAACAACAGAATCCCTTACCTTCCTTTTTTCCCCCCCCCAAAAAAACGCAGGTTAGATTTTTTTAACAAAGTCACCTATTTTTAAGCAGCATAACCTATCTAATTTTCTCACAATAGCTAGAATAGGCCATAGGATTCCTCTTTTGAAACAAACTTAAAGCTGAAACTTTTAATACCAGTAGGGGGAACCGGAGAGAGTATAATTTAATTTAATTTAATTTAAATCTCCATACAAACAATGCGTAGTAAATATCTCAGACGAGCTTAAGGACTTGTTCCCTAGACAGTGGAAATAACACCAGTTTAAACAGAAATAACACCGGTTTAAACAGACAGAGCATTTCTGCTGACAAAAGAACCAAGTGGTTAACACACTTGGTGTTCACAGGATAGCCATTAAAGAAACACAGGAACAGTAGCCATCACTTTAAACGAGCAGAAAATTACTGGAGACAAACAGACCGAGTCTCTTTAATTCTTATGAGATTCATCAACAAAAGAAATACATGGAGGGTAGCCATTAACATTTTAACACCTAAGCACACCCTGTGCTCTCACTTTGAAAACACTCTGTCTGTTGTTCCTCTGTCACCTCTCTCACCCAGATATAAATGTTTAGTAAATTAAGAATCATTTCTGAAAAACCTCCTTGAAAAAGCCACAGGTATTGGCGAAACGTCGGGGGAGTTTTCAATTAATAATTCTTTTCCTTCTTTAATAGTTATCAATTAAGACTTCTTTTTCCTTTTTAATAATTATTTCTCCTCCTTTCCAGTTTCCAGCACAGAAAGCGCTTTAAACCACAGAGAGCCGGTGTGGCTGAGGTGGGCGTTTTAAACCGCAGAGAGCCGGTGTTACCGAGTTGGGATCGTTAGACCTCGACCCTCGGTATATTTTGTGTAGTGGATTTTCTGTTCTCTTTTTCCCCCCTTTTTTTTCCACTCTTATTAGTTAATAATTCTTTTTAATAATTACTTTTCCTCCTTTCCAGTTTTAACTTCCTTAATAGTTATTGATTAAGAATTTTTTTTCTTATTTGATAATTATTTCTCCTCTTTTCCAGTTTTAATTTCTTTAATGGTTATTGATTAAGAATTCTTTTATTCAATAATTATTTCTCCTCCTTTCCAGTTTCCAGCACAGAAAACGCTTTAAACCACAGAGAGCCGGTGTGGCTGAGGTGGGCGTTTTAAACCGCAGAGAGCCGGTATTGCCGAGTTGGGATCGTTAGACCTCGACCCTCGGTATATTTTGTGTAGTGGATTTCTGGTTTTCCTTTTCCTTTTTTTTCCACTCTGTCATCAATTAATAATTCTTTTTCCTCCCTAATAATTACTTTTTTTTCACTCTTTACTTTTTTTCCCCTTAAACCCACCCCCTTTGTTTAGCTTTTTTTCCCCTTAAACCCACCCCTTTTGTTTAGCCTCTTTTCCAGCTACCCGGGCAGGGGAAAGTCGAAAGCCACGAGAGTAGGCCGCGGAACCGGGATCCTCGGATAACCCAATCAAGGTTCCTAGCAAAGACCCGAACCCCCCGGAGTAAGCTTACCTCTCTCTCCTTTATACATCTTTCCACACCCCACTCATTTCTCACAACATGATACGGACTTAATGCAAGTTACAGAAATGTAACCGAACGTATCTGAGTGACTTGGGTGGGTCTCAAAATAACACACACCAGGACACATTCACAAGGACAGTGAGGGCCTTTTTTAGATTGATGCAGACATACCATCATTTAATTATTCTAAAGAATAAAGACACCCCCCCGAAGGGAATTCGGAACCAAGTAGAGAAATTAACAGAATTTATTAAACCGGCTATGCCTTAAAAGAGACCCTCTGCAAATTAAACAGGAATGCAGAGAGGTGGGCAAAAGAGACCCGCAATACCCTAATCAAACATTATGAAGATAGTGTAATTCAATTAAACAATGAGATTATATCAATAGGACAGATTGATCGAGTGGAGGAAGCCCTCACAGTGGCAACCTCCTGGGCAAGGAAGGCCCTTAAACATAAATTTAGAATCTCAACAGCAGATAGGGCTAGACAACATATTATCAGAATGGGTAGAAACCCACCCCCTCTACACACACCCCACCCCACCCCCACCCATCCCCCTACCACACCCCAACTAACCGAACCCCACCTTACAATAACACCCCAAGTAACCACAATTTCAATAGCACCGAAAATAACTCCTAATTACTAACCGCTAACCCCTAAAAAACTTACCCTAACCCTAAAACAAGAACCCTAAGTATGCCTAATTTTTTCCCCCCCCTAAAAACCCCCCCAAAAAAAATATTTCTCCCTCATTTTTAAAAAAAACAATATTGTTTTCTTAAAAAAAACCCTCAACACATTCATGAGCCCTAACGTAATTTGACAAGGCCCAGCACAGGGCACGGGCAAGAAAACACAAGCATATGTGTACCAATGATCCCCGAAATTTAAAAAACCTAACCCCTACAAGTGCCACGAGTGTTTCCCGATGATAAAACCAAGACAGGTGTAACACAGGAAATAAGCCAAGAACGTGGCTGCTACTGTGTACAACTTTTCTAAACGAAAGTTTGAGAGAATCATTCGTGCTGCCAGAAAAGTGGGATCACAAATTACGAGCGGGCCAGGATTGAATGTGTACCCAGGCCGACATTCCCAGCACAGGGAAGTCCGAGGCAACAACAGAATCCCTTACCTTCCTTTTTTCCCCCCCCCAAAAAAACGCAGGTTAGATTTTTTTAACAAAGTCACCTATTTTTAAGCAGCATAACCTATCTAATTTTCTCACAATAGCTAGAATAGGCCATAGGATTCCTCTTTTGAAACAAACTTAAAGCTGAAACTTTTAATACCAGTAGGGGGAACCGGAGAGAGTATAATTTAATTTAATTTAATTTAAATCTCCATACAAACAATGCGTAGTAAATATCTCAGACGAGCTTAAGGACTTGTTCCCTAGACAGTGGAAATAACACCAGTTTAAACAGAAATAACACCGGTTTAAACAGACAGAGCATTTCTGCTGACAAAAGAACCAAGTGGTTAACACACTTGGTGTTCACAGGATAGCCATTAAAGAAACACAGGAACAGTAGCCATCACTTTAAACGAGCAGAAAATTACTGGAGACAAACAGACCGAGTCTCTTTAATTCTTATGAGATTCATCAACAAAAGAAATACATGGAGGGTAGCCATTAACATTTTAACACCTAAGCACACCCTGTGCTCTCACTTTGAAAACACTCTGTCTGTTGTTCCTCTGTCACCTCTCTCACCCAGATATAAATGTTTAGTAAATTAAGAATCATTTCTGAAAAACCTCCTTGAAAAAGCCACAGGTATTGGCGAAACGTCGGGGGAGTTTTCAATTAATAATTCTTTTCCTTCTTTAATAGTTATCAATTAAGACTTCTTTTTCCTTTTTAATAATTATTTCTCCTCCTTTCCAGTTTCCAGCACAGAAAGCGCTTTAAACCACAGAGAGCCGGTGTGGCTGAGGTGGGCGTTTTAAACCGCAGAGAGCCGGTGTTACCGAGTTGGGATCGTTAGACCTCGACCCTCGGTATATTTTGTGTAGTGGATTTTCTGTTCTCTTTTTCCCCCCTTTTTTTTCCACTCTTATTAGTTAATAATTCTTTTTAATAATTACTTTTCCTCCTTTCCAGTTTTAACTTCCTTAATAGTTATTGATTAAGAATTTTTTTTCTTATTTGATAATTATTTCTCCTCTTTTCCAGTTTTAATTTCTTTAATGGTTATTGATTAAGAATTCTTTTATTCAATAATTATTTCTCCTCCTTTCCAGTTTCCAGCACAGAAAACGCTTTAAACCACAGAGAGCCGGTGTGGCTGAGGTGGGCGTTTTAAACCGCAGAGAGCCGGTATTGCCGAGTTGGGATCGTTAGACCTCGACCCTCGGTATATTTTGTGTAGTGGATTTCTGGTTTTCCTTTTCCTTTTTTTTCCACTCTGTCATCAATTAATAATTCTTTTTCCTCCCTAATAATTACTTTTTTTTCACTCTTTACTTTTTTTCCCCTTAAACCCACCCCCTTTGTTTAGCTTTTTTTCCCCTTAAACCCACCCCTTTTGTTTAGCCTCTTTTCCAGCTACCCGGGCAGGGGAAAGTCGAAAGCCACGAGAGTAGGCCGCGGAACCGGGATCCTCGGATAACCCAATCAAGGTTCCTAGCAAAGACCCGAACCCCCCGGAGTAAGCTTACCTCTCTCTCCTTTATACATCTTTCCACACCCCACTCATTTCTCACAACATGATACGGACTTAATGCAAGTTACAGAAATGTAACCGAACGTATCTGAGTGACTTGGGTGGGTCTCAAAATAACACACACCAGGACACATTCACAAGGACAGTGAGGGCCTTTTTTAGATTGATGCAGACATACCATCATTTAATTATTCTAAAGAATAAAGACACCCCCCCGAAGGGAATTCGGAACCAAGTAGAGAAATTAACAGAATTTATTAAACCGGCTATGCCTTAAAAGAGACCCTCTGCAAATTAAACAGGAATGCAGAGAGGTGGGCAAAAGAGACCCGCAATACCCTAATCAAACATTATGAAGATAGTGTAATTCAATTAAACAATGAGATTATATCAATAGGACAGATTGATCGAGTGGAGGAAGCCCTCACAGTGGCAACCTCCTGGGCAAGGAAGGCCCTTAAACATAAATTTAGAATCTCAACAGCAGATAGGGCTAGACAACATATTATCAGAATGGGTAGAAACCCACCCCCTCTACACACACCCCACCCCACCCCCACCCATCCCCCTACCACACCCCAACTAACCGAACCCCACCTTACAATAACACCCCAAGTAACCACAATTTCAATAGCACCGAAAATAACTCCTAATTACTAACCGCTAACCCCTAAAAAACTTACCCTAACCCTAAAACAAGAACCCTAAGTATGCCTAATTTTTTCCCCCCCCTAAAAACCCCCCCAAAAAAAATATTTCTCCCTCATTTTTAAAAAAAACAATATTGTTTTCTTAAAAAAAACCCTCAACACATTCATGAGCCCTAACGTAATTTGACAAGGCCCAGCACAGGGCACGGGCAAGAAAACACAAGCATATGTGTACCAATGATCCCCGAAATTTAAAAAACCTAACCCTAACCCTAACCCTAACCCTAACCCTAACCCTAACCCTAACCCTAACCCTAACCCTCACCCTCACCCTAACCCTCACCCTAACCCTAACCCTAACCCTCACCCTCACCCTAACCCTCACCCTAACCCTAACCCTAACCCTCACCCTCACCCTAACCCTCACCCTCACCCTCACCCACACCCTCACCCTAACCCTAACCCTAACCCTAACCCTAACCCTAACCCTAACCCTAACCCTAACCCTAACCCTAACCCTAACCCTAACCCTAACCCTAACCCTAAGGATGGCATTCATTTGAATTATTCTGAATTCATTTGAATTATACTGAAATATTTTGAATTCTTCTGAATTCATTTGAATTATACTGAAATATTTTGAATTATTCTGAATTCATTTGAATTATTCTCAATTCATTTGAATTATTCTCAATTCATTTGAATTATACTGAAATATTTTGAATTATTCTGAATTCATTTGAATTATTCTCAATTCATTTGAATTATTCTGAATTCATTTGAATTATACTGAAATATTTTGAATTATTCTCAATTCATTTGAATTATTCTCAATTCATTTGAATTATTCTCAATTCAATTGAATAATTCAAATTATTCACAATCATTTCGAATTTTCCTGAATTATTTCGAATTTTTCTGAATTATTCCCAATTAATTTGAATTATTCTGAATTCATTTGAATTATTCTGAATTCATTTGAATTATTCTGAATGCATTTGAATTATTCTGAAATATTTTGAATAATTTGAATTATTCTGAATTATTTCGAATTTTGCTGAAGTATTCCAAATTAATGTGAATTATTCTGAATTCATTTGAATTATTCTGAATTCATTTGAATTATTCTGAAACATTTTGAATAATTTGAATTATTCAGAATTATTTCGAATTTTGCTGAAGTATTCCAAATTAACGTGAATTATTCTGAATTCATTTGAATTATTCTGAATTCATTTGAATTATACTGAAATATTTTGAATTATTCTGAATTCATTTGAATTATTCTGCATTCAATTGAATAATTCAAATTATTCACAATAATTTCGAATTTTCCTGAATTATTTCGAATTTTTCTGAATTATTCTGAATTCATTTGAATTATTCTGAATTCATTTCAATTATTCTGAATTCATTTGAATTATTCTGAAATATTTTGAATAATTTGAATTATTCAGAATTATTTCGAATTTTGCTGAATTATTCCAAATTCATTTGAATTATTCGGAATTCATTTGAATTATTCGGAATTCATTTGAATTATTCTGAATTAATTTGAATTATTCTGAATTCATTTGAATTATACTGAAATATTTTGAATTATTCTGAATTCATTTGAATTATTCTCAATTCATTTGAATTATTCTCAATTCAATTGAATAATTTAAATTATTCACAATCATTTCGAATTTTCCTGAATTATTTCGAATTTTTCTGAATTATTCCCAATTAATTTGAATTATTCTGAATTTATTTGAATTATTCTGAATTCATTTGAATTATTCTGAATTCATTTGAATTATTCTGAAATATTTTGAATAATTTGAATTATTCAGAATTATTTCGAATTTTGCTGAATTATTCCAAATTCATTTGAATTATTCTGAATTCATTTGAATTATTCTGAATTCATTTGAATTATACTGAAATATTTTGAATTATTCTGAATTCATTTGAATTATTCTGAATTCATTTGAATTATTCTGAATTAATTTGAATTATTCTGAATTAATTTGAATTATTCTGAATTCATTTGAATTATACTGAAATATTTTGAATTATTCTGAATTCATTTGAATTATTCTGAATTCATTTGAATTATTCTGAATTCATTTGAATTATTCTGAATTCATTTGAATTATTCTGAATTCATTTGAATTATTCTGAAATATTTTGAATAATTTGAATTAATCAGAATTATTTCGAATTTTGCTGAATTATTCCAAATTAATGTGAATTATTCTGAATTCATTTGAATTATTCTGAATTCATTTGAATTATACTGAGATATTTTGAATAATTTGAATTATTCAGAATTATTTCGAATTTTTCTGAATTATTCCAAATTCATTTGAATTATTCTGAATTCATTTGAATTATTCTGAATTCATTTGAATAATTTGAATTATTCAGAATTATATCGAATTTTTCTGAATTATTCCCAATTAATTTAAATTATTCTGAATTCATTTGAATTATTCTGAATTCATTTGAATTATTCTGAATTCATTTGAATTATTCTGAAATGTTTTGAATAATTTAAATTATTCAGAATTATTTCGAATTTTGCTGAATTATTCGGAATTCATTTGAATTATTCTGAATTCATTTGAATTATACTGAAATATTTTGAATTATTCTGAATTCATTTGAATTATTCTGAATTCATTTGAATTATTCTGAATTAATTTGAATTATTCTGAATTAATTTGAATTATTCTGAATTCATTTGAATTATACTGAAATATTTTGAATTATTCTGAATTCATTTGAATTATTCTGAATTCATTTGAATTATACTGAAATATTTTGAATTATACTGAAATATTTTGAATTATTCTGAATTCATTTGAATTATACTGAAATATTTTGAATTATTCTGAATTCATTTGAATTATTCTGAATTCATTTGAATTATTCTGAATTCATTTGAATTATTCTGAATTCATTTGAATTATTCTGAAATATTTTGAATAATTTGAATTATTCAGAATTATTTCGAATTTTGCTGAATTATTCCAAATTAATGTGAATTATTCTGAATTCATTTGAATTATTCTGAATTCATTTGAATTATACTGAGATATTTTGAATAATTTGAATTATTCTGAATTATTTCGAATTTTTCTGAATTATTCCAAATTCATTTGAATTATTCTGAATTCATTTGAATTATTCTGAATTCATTTGAATAATTTGAATTATTCAGAATTATATCGAATTTTTCTGAATTATTCCCAATTAATTTAAATTATTCTGAATTCATTTGAATTATTCTGAATTCATTTGAATTATTCTGAAATGTTTTGAATAATTTAAATTATTCAGAATTATTTCGAATTTTGCTGAATTATTCCAAATTCATTTGAATTATTCCAAATTCATTTGAATTATTCTGAATTCATTTGAATTATTCTGAAGTCATTTGAATTATACTGAAATATTTTGAATTATTCTGAATTCATTTGAATTATTCTCAATTCATTTGAATTATTCTCAATTCAATTGAATAATTCAAATTATTCACAATCATTTCGAATTTTCCTGAATTATTCCGAATTTTTCGGAATTATTCCCAATTCATTTGAATTATTCTGAATTCATTTGAATTATTCTGAATTCATTTGAATTATTCTGAAATATTTTGAATAATTTGAATTATTCAGAATTATTTCGAATTTTGCTGAAGTATTCCAAATTAACGTGAATTATTCTGAATTCATTTGAATTATTCTCAATTCAATTGAATAATTCAAATTATTCACAATCATTTCGAATTTTCCTGAATTATTTCGAATTTTTCTGAATTATTCCCAATTAATTTGAATTATTCTGAATTCATTTGAATTATTCTGAATTCATTTGAATTATTCTGAATTCATTTGAATTATTCTGAAATATTTTGAATAATTTGAATTATTCAGAATTATTTCGAATTTTGCTGAAGTATTCCAAATTAATGTGAATTATTCTGAATTCATTTGAATTATTCTGAATTCATTTGAATTATACTGAGATATTTTGAATAATTTGAATTATTCAGAATTATTTCGAATTTTTCTGAAATATTCCAAATTCATTTGAATTATTCTGAATTCATTTGAATTATTCTGAATTCATTTGAATTATTCTGAAATATTTTGAATAATTTGAATTATTCAGAATTATTTCGAATTATTCTGAATTCATTTGAATTATTCTCAATTCGATTGAATAATTCAAATTATTCACAATCATTTCGAATTTTCCTGAATTATTTCGAATTTTTCTGAATTATTCCCAATTAATTTGAATTATTCTGAATTCATTTGAATTATTCTGAATTCATTTGAATTATTCTGAATTCATTTGAATTATTCTGAAATATTTTGAATAATTTGAATTATTCAGAATTATTTCGAATTTTGCTGAAGTATTCCAAATTAATGTGAATTATTCTGAATTCATTTGAATTATTCTGAATTCATTTGAATTATACTGAGATATTTTGAATAATTTGAATTATTCAGAATTATTTCGAATTTTTCTGAAATATTCCAAATTCATTTGAATTATTCTGAATTCATTTGAATTATTCTGAATTCATTTGAATTATTCTGAAATATTTTGAATAATTTGAATTATTCAGAATTATTTCGAATTATTCTGAATTCATTTGAATTATTCTCAATTCAATTGAATAATTCAAATTATTCACAATCATTTCGAATTTTCCTGAATTATTTCGAATTTTTCTGAATTATTCCCAATTAATTTGAATTATTCTGAATTCATTTGAATTATTCTGAATTCATTTGAATTATTCTGAATTCATTTGAATTATTCTGAAATATTTTGAATAATTTGAATTATTCAGAATTATTTCGAATTTTGCTGAAGTATTCCAAATTAATGTGAATTATTCTGAATTCATTTGAATTATTCTGAATTCATTTGAATTATTCTGAATTCATTTGAATTATTCTGAAATATTTTGAATAATTTGAATTATTCAGAATTATTTCGAATTTTGCTGAATTATTCCAAATTCATTTGAATTATTCTGAATTCATTTGAATTATTCTGAATTCATTTGAATTATTCTGAATTCATTTGAATTATACTGAAATATTTTGAATTATTCTGAATTCATGTGAATTATTCTGAATTCATTTGAATTATTCTCAATTCAATTGAATAATTCAAATTATTCACAATCATTTCGAATTTTCCTGAATTATTTCGAATTTTTCTGAATTATTCCCAATTCATTTGAATTATTCTGAATTCATTTGAATTATTCTGAATTCATTTGAATTATTCTGAAATATTTTGAATAATTTGAATTATTCAGAATTATTTCGAATTTTGCTGAAGTATTCCAAATTAATGTGAATTATTCTGAATTCATTTGAATTATTCTGAATTCATTTGAATTATTCTGAAACATTTTGAATAATTTGAATTATTCAGAATTATTTCGAATTTTGCTGAAGTATTCCAAATTCATTTGAATTATTCTGAATTCATTTGAATTATTCTGAATTCATTTGAATTATTCTGAATTCATTTGAATTATTCTGAATTCATTTGAATTATACTGAAATATTTTGAATTATTCTGAATTCATTTGAATTATTCTGCATTCAATTGAATAATTCAAATTATTCACAATAATTTCGAATTTTCCTGAATTATTTCGAATTTTTCTGAATTATTCTGAATTCATTTGAATTATTCTGAATTCATTTGAATTATACTGAAATATTTTGAATTATTCTGAATTCATTTGAATTATTCTGAATTAATTTGAATTATTCTGAATTAATTTGAATTATTCTGAATTAATTTGAATTATTCTGAATTCATTTGAATTATACTGAAATATTTTGAATTATTCTGAATTCATTTGAATTATTCTGAATTCATTTGAATTATTCTCAATTCAATTGAATAATTCAAATTATTCACAATCATTTCGAATTTTCCTGAATTATTTCGAATTTTTCTGAATTATTCCCAATTAATTTGAATTATTATGAATTCATTTGAATTATTCTGAATTCATTTGAATTATTCTGAATTCATTTGAATTATTCTGAAATATTTTGAATAATTTGAATTATTCAGAATTATTTCGAATTTTGCTGAATTATTCCAAATTCATTTGAATTATTCTGAATTCATTTGAATTATTCTGAATTCATTTGAATTATACTGAAATATTTTGAATTATTCTGAATTCATTTGAATTATTCTGAATTCATTTGAATTATTCTGAATTAATTTGAATTATACTGAAATATTTTGAATTATTCTGAATTCATTTGAATTATTCTGAATTCATTTGAATTATTCTCAATTCAATTGAATAATTCAAATTATTCACAATCATTTCGAATTTTCCTGAATTATTTCGAATTTTTCTGAATTATTCCCAATTCATTTGAATTATTCTGAATTCATTTGAATTATTCTGAATTCATTTGAATTATTCTGAAATATTTTGAATAATTTGAATTATTCAGAATTATTTCGAATTTTGCTGAAGTATTCCAAATTAACGTGAATTATTCTGAATTAAGTTGAATTATTCTGAATTCATTTGAATTATACTGAAATATTTTGAATAATTTGAATTATTCAGAATTATTTCGAATTTTTCTGAATTATTCCAAATTCATTTGAATTATTCTGAATTCATTTGAATTATTCTGAATTCATTTGAATTATTCTGAAATATTTTGAATAATTTGAATTATTCAGAATTATTTCGAATTTTGCTGAAGTATTCCAAATTAACGTGAATTATTCTGAATTCATTTGAATTATTCTGAATTCATTTGAATTATACTGAAATATTTTGAATTATTCTGAATTCATTTGAATTATTCTGCATTCAATTGAATAATTCAAACTATTCACAATAATTTCGAATTTTCCTGAATTATTCCCAATTCATTTGAATTATTCTGAATTCATTTGAATTATTCTGAAATATTTTGAATAATTTGAATTATTCAGAATTATTTCGAATTATTCTGAATTCATTTGAATTATTCTCAATTCAATTGAATAATTCAAATTATTCACAATCATTTCGAATTTTCCTGAATTATTTCGAATTTTTCTGAATTATTCCCAATTAATTTGAATTATTCTGAATTCATTTGAATTATTCTGAATTCATTTGAATTATTCTGAATTCATTTGAATTATTCTGAAATATTTTGAATAATTTGAATTATTCAGAATTATTTCGAATTTTGCTGAAGTATTCCAAATTAATGTGAATTATTCTGAATTCATTTGAATTATTCTGAATTCATTTGAATTATTCTGAAACATTTTGAATAATTTGAATTATTCAGAATTATTTCGAATTTTGCTGAAGTATTCCAAATTAATGTGAATTATTCTGAATTCATTTGAATTATTCTGAATTCATTTGAATTATACTGAAATATTTTGAATTATTCTGAATTCATTTGAATTATTCTGCATTCAATTGAATAATTCAAATTATTCACAATAATTTCGAATTTTCCTGAATTATTTCGAATTTTTCTGAATTATTCTGAATTCATTTGAATTATTCTGAATTCATTTGAATTATTCTGAAATATTTTGAATAATTTGAATTATTCAGAATTATTTCGAATTTTGCTGAATTATTCCAAATTCATTTGAATTATTCTGAATTCATTTGAATTATTCTGAATTCATTTGAATTATACTGAAATATTTTGAATTATTCTGAATTCATTTGAATTATTCTGAATTCATTTGAATTATTCTGAATTAATTTGAATTATTCTGAATTAATTTGAATTATTCTGAATTCATTTGAATTATACTGAAATATTTTGAATTATTCTGAATTCATTTGAATTATTCTGAATTCATTTGAATTATTCTCAATTCAATTGAATAATTCAAATTATTCACAATCATTTCGAATTTTCCTGAATTATTTCGAATTTTTCTGAATTATTCCCAATTAATTTGAATTATTCTGAATTCATTTGAATTATTCTGAATTCATTTGAATTATTCTGAATTCATTTGAATTATTCTGAAATATTTTGAATAATTTGAATTATTCAGAATTATTTCGAATTTTGCTGAAGTATTCCAAATTAATGTGAATTATTCTGAATTCATTTGAATTATTCTGAATTCATTTGAATTATTCTGAAACATTTTGAATAATTTGAATTATTCAGAATTATTTCGAATTTTGCTGAAGTATTCCAAATTAATGTGAATTATTCTGAATTCATTTGAATTATTCTGAATTCATTTGAATTATACTGAAATATTTTGAATTATTCTGAATTCATTTGAATTATTCTGCATTCAATTGAATAATTCAAATTATTCACAATAATTTCGAATTTTCCTGAATTATTTCGAATTTTTCTGAATTATTCTGAATTCATTTGAATTATTCTGAATTCATTTGAATTATTCTGAAATATTTTGAATAATTTGAATTATTCAGAATTATTTCGAATTTTGCTGAATTATTCCAAATTCATTTGAATTATTCTGAATTCATTTGAATTATTCTGAATTCATTTGAATTATACTGAAATATTTTGAATTATTCTGAATTCATTTGAATTATTCTGAATTCATTTGAATTATTCTGAATTAATTTGAATTATTCTGAATTAATTTGAATTATTCTGAATTCATTTGAATTATACTGAAATATTTTGAATTATTCTGAATTCATTTGAATTATTCTGAATTCATTTGAATTATTCTCAATTCAATTGAATAATTCAAATTATTCACAATCATTTCGAATTTTCCTGAATTATTTCGAATTTTTCTGAATTATTCCCAATTAATTTGAATTATTCTGAATTCATTTGAATTATTCTGAATTCATTTGAATTATTCTGAAATATTTTGAATAATTTGAATTATTCAGAATTATTTCGAATTTTGCTGAAGTATTCCAAATTAACGTGAATTATTCTGAATTCATTTGAATTATTCTCAATTCAATTGAATAATTCAAATTATTCACAATCATTTCGAATTTTCCTGAATTATTTCGAATTTTTCTGAATTATTCCCAATTAATTTGAATTATTCTGAATTCATTTGAATTATTCTGAATTCATTTGAATTATTCTGAATTCATTTGAATTATTCTGAAATATTTTGAATAATTTGAATTATTCAGAATTATTTCGAATTTTGCTGAAGTATTCCAAATTAATGTGAATTATTCTGAATTCATTTGAATTATTCTGAATTCATTTGAATTATACTGAGATATTTTGAATAATTTGAATTATTCAGAATTATTTCGAATTTTTCTGAAATATTCCAAATTCATTTGAATTATTCTGAATTCATTTGAATTATTCTGAATTCATTTGAATTATTCTGAAATATTTTGAATAATTTGAATTATTCAGAATTATTTCGAATTATTCTGAATTCATTTGAATTATTCTCAATTCGATTGAATAATTCAAATTATTCACAATCATTTCGAATTTTCCTGAATTATTTCGAATTTTTCTGAATTATTCCCAATTAATTTGAATTATTCTGAATTCATTTGAATTATTCTGAATTCATTTGAATTATTCTGAATTCATTTGAATTATTCTGAAATATTTTGAATAATTTGAATTATTCAGAATTATTTCGAATTTTGCTGAAGTATTCCAAATTAATGTGAATTATTCTGAATTCATTTGAATTATTCTGAATTCATTTGAATTATACTGAGATATTTTGAATAATTTGAATTATTCAGAATTATTTCGAATTTTTCTGAAATATTCCAAATTCATTTGAATTATTCTGAATTCATTTGAATTATTCTGAATTCATTTGAATTATTCTGAAATATTTTGAATAATTTGAATTATTCAGAATTATTTCGAATTATTCTGAATTCATTTGAATTATTCTCAATTCAATTGAATAATTCAAATTATTCACAATCATTTCGAATTTTCCTGAATTATTTCGAATTTTTCTGAATTATTCCCAATTAATTTGAATTATTCTGAATTCATTTGAATTATTCTGAATTCATTTGAATTATTCTGAATTCATTTGAATTATTCTGAAATATTTTGAATAATTTGAATTATTCAGAATTATTTCGAATTTTGCTGAAGTATTCCAAATTAATGTGAATTATTCTGAATTCATTTGAATTATTCTGAATTCATTTGAATTATTCTGAATTCATTTGAATTATTCTGAAATATTTTGAATAATTTGAATTATTCAGAATTATTTCGAATTTTGCTGAATTATTCCAAATTCATTTGAATTATTCTGAATTCATTTGAATTATTCTGAATTCATTTGAATTATTCTGAATTCATTTGAATTATACTGAAATATTTTGAATTATTCTGAATTCATGTGAATTATTCTGAATTCATTTGAATTATTCTCAATTCAATTGAATAATTCAAATTATTCACAATCATTTCGAATTTTCCTGAATTATTTCGAATTTTTCTGAATTATTCCCAATTCATTTGAATTATTCTGAATTCATTTGAATTATTCTGAATTCATTTGAATTATTCTGAAATATTTTGAATAATTTGAATTATTCAGAATTATTTCGAATTTTGCTGAAGTATTCCAAATTAATGTGAATTATTCTGAATTCATTTGAATTATTCTGAATTCATTTGAATTATTCTGAAACATTTTGAATAATTTGAATTATTCAGAATTATTTCGAAT
Source organism: Hydrolagus colliei (assembly GCA_035084275.1). Classification (NCBI taxonomy): domain Eukaryota; kingdom Metazoa; phylum Chordata; class Chondrichthyes; order Chimaeriformes; family Chimaeridae; genus Hydrolagus; species Hydrolagus colliei. The sequence goes on along the minus strand of JAYJKW010000521.1, from coordinate 113,263 downwards.
TTTGCTGAAGTATTCCAAATTCATTTGAATTATTCTGAATTCATTTGAATTATTCTGAATTCATTTGAATTATTCTGAATTCATTTGAATTATTCTGAATTCATTTGAATTATACTGAAATATTTTGAATTATTCTGAATTCATTTGAATTATTCTGCATTCAATTGAATAATTCAAATTATTCACAATAATTTCGAATTTTCCTGAATTATTTCGAATTTTTCTGAATTATTCTGAATTCATTTGAATTATTCTGAATTCATTTGAATTATACTGAAATATTTTGAATTATTCTGAATTCATTTGAATTATTCTGAATTAATTTGAATTATTCTGAATTAATTTGAATTATTCTGAATTAATTTGAATTATTCTGAATTCATTTGAATTATACTGAAATATTTTGAATTATTCTGAATTCATTTGAATTATTCTGAATTCATTTGAATTATTCTCAATTCAATTGAATAATTCAAATTATTCACAATCATTTCGAATTTTCCTGAATTATTTCGAATTTTTCTGAATTATTCCCAATTAATTTGAATTATTATGAATTCATTTGAATTATTCTGAATTCATTTGAATTATTCTGAATTCATTTGAATTATTCTGAAATATTTTGAATAATTTGAATTATTCAGAATTATTTCGAATTTTGCTGAATTATTCCAAATTCATTTGAATTATTCTGAATTCATTTGAATTATTCTGAATTCATTTGAATTATACTGAAATATTTTGAATTATTCTGAATTCATTTGAATTATTCTGCATTCAATTGAATAATTCAAATTATTCACAATCATTTCGAATTTTCCTGAATTATTTCGAATTTTTCTGAATTATTCCCAATTAATTTGAATTATTCTGAATTCATTTGAATTATTCTGAATTCATTTGAATTATTCTGAATTCATTTGAATTATTCTGAAATATTTTGAATAATTTGAATTATTCAGAATTATTTCGAATTTTGCTGAAGTATTCCAAATTAATGTGAATTATTCTGAATTCATTTGAATTATTCTGAATTCATTTGAATTATACTGAGATATTTTGAATAATTTGAATTATTCAGAATTATTTCGAATTTTTCTGAAATATTCCAAATTCATTTGAATTATTCTGAATTCATTTGAATTATTCTGAATTCATTTGAATTATTCTGAAATATTTTGAATAATTTGAATTATTCAGAATTATTTCGAATTTTGCTGAAGTATTCCAAATTAACGTGAATTATTCTGAATTCATTTGAATTATTCTGAATTCATTTGAATTATACTGAAATATTTTGAATTATTCTGAATTCATTTGAATTATTCTGCATTCAATTGAATAATTCAAACTATTCACAATAATTTCGAATTTTCCTGAATTATTCCCAATTCATTTGAATTATTCTGAATTCATTTGAATTATTCTGAAATATTTTGAATAATTTGAATTATTCAGAATTATTTCGAATTATTCTGAATTCATTTGAATTATTCTCAATTCAATTGAATAATTCAAATTATTCACAATCATTTCGAATTTTCCTGAATTATTTCGAATTTTTCTGAATTATTCCCAATTAATTTGAATTATTCTGAATTCATTTGAATTATTCTGAATTCATTTGAATTATTCTGAATTCATTTGAATTATTCTGAAATATTTTGAATAATTTGAATTATTCAGAATTATTTCGAATTTTGCTGAAGTATTCCAAATTAATGTGAATTATTCTGAATTCATTTGAATTATTCTGAATTCATTTGAATTATTCTGAAACATTTTGAATAATTTGAATTATTCAGAATTATTTCGAATTTTGCTGAAGTATTCCAAATTAATGTGAATTATTCTGAATTCATTTGAATTATTCTGAATTCATTTGAATTATACTGAAATATTTTGAATTATTCTGAATTCATTTGAATTATTCTGCATTCAATTGAATAATTCAAATTATTCACAATAATTTCGAATTTTCCTGAATTATTTCGAATTTTTCTGAATTATTCTGAATTCATTTGAATTATTCTGAATTCATTTGAATTATTCTGAAATATTTTGAATAATTTGAATTATTCAGAATTATTTCGAATTTTGCTGAATTATTCCAAATTCATTTGAATTATTCTGAATTCATTTGAATTATTCTGAATTCATTTGAATTATTCTGAATTCATTTGAATTATACTGAAATATTTTGAATTATTCTGAATTCATGTGAATTATTCTGAATTCATTTGAATTATTCTCAATTCAATTGAATAATTCAAATTATTCACAATCATTTCGAATTTTCCTGAATTATTTCGAATTTTTCTGAATTATTCCCAATTCATTTGAATTATTCTGAATTCATTTGAATTATTCTGAATTCATTTGAATTATTCTGAAATATTTTGAATAATTTGAATTATTCAGAATTATTTCGAATTTTGCTGAAGTATTCCAAATTAATGTGAATTATTCTGAATTCATTTGAATTATTCTGAATTCATTTGAATTATTCTGAAACATTTTGAATAATTTGAATTATTCAGAATTATTTCGAATTTTGCTGAAGTATTCCAAATTCATTTGAATTATTCTGAATTCATTTGAATTATTCTGAATTCATTTGAATTATTCTGAATTCATTTGAATTATTCTGAATTCATTTGAATTATACTGAAATATTTTGAATTATTCTGAATTCATTTGAATTATTCTGAATTCATTTGAATTATTCTCAATTCAATTGAATAATTCAAATTATTCACAATCATTTCGAATTTTCCTGAATTATTTCGAATTTTTCTGAATTATTCCCAATTAATTTGAATTATTATGAATTCATTTGAATTATTCTGAATTCATTTGAATTATTCTGAATTCATTTGAATTATTCTGAAATATTTTGAATAATTTGAATTATTCAGAATTATTTCGAATTTTGCTGAATTATTCCAAATTCATTTGAATTATTCTGAATTCATTTGAATTATTCTGAATTCATTTGAATTATACTGAAATATTTTGAATTATTCTGAATTCATTTGAATTATTCTGAATTCATTTGAATTATTCTGAATTAATTTGAATTATACTGAAATATTTTGAATTATTCTGAATTCATTTGAATTATTCTGAATTCATTTGAATTATTCTCAATTCAATTGAATAATTCAAATTATTCACAATCATTTCGAATTTTCCTGAATTATTTCGAATTTTTCTGAATTATTCCCAATTCATTTGAATTATTCTGAATTCATTTGAATTATTCTGAATTCATTTGAATTATTCTGAAATATTTTGAATAATTTGAATTATTCAGAATTATTTCGAATTTTGCTGAAGTATTCCAAATTAACGTGAATTATTCTGAATTAAGTTGAATTATTCTGAATTCATTTGAATTATACTGAAATATTTTGAATAATTTGAATTATTCAGAATTATTTCGAATTTTTCTGAATTATTCCAAATTCATTTGAATTATTCTGAATTCATTTGAATTATTCTGAATTCATTTGAATTATTCTGAAATATTTTGAATAATTTGAATTATTCAGAATTATTTCGAATTTTGCTGAAGTATTCCAAATTAACGTGAATTATTCTGAATTCATTTGAATTATTCTGAATTCATTTGAATTATACTGAAATATTTTGAATTATTCTGAATTCATTTGAATTATTCTGCATTCAATTGAATAATTCAAACTATTCACAATAATTTCGAATTTTCCTGAATTATTCCCAATTCATTTGAATTATTCTGAATTCATTTGAATTATTCTGAAATATTTTGAATAATTTGAATTATTCAGAATTATTTCGAATTATTCTGAATTCATTTGAATTATTCTCAATTCAATTGAATAATTCAAATTATTCACAATCATTTCGAATTTTCCTGAATTATTTCGAATTTTTCTGAATTATTCCCAATTAATTTGAATTATTCTGAATTCATTTGAATTATTCTGAATTCATTTGAATTATTCTGAATTCATTTGAATTATTCTGAAATATTTTGAATAATTTGAATTATTCAGAATTATTTCGAATTTTGCTGAAGTATTCCAAATTAATGTGAATTATTCTGAATTCATTTGAATTATTCTGAATTCATTTGAATTATTCTGAAACATTTTGAATAATTTGAATTATTCAGAATTATTTCGAATTTTGCTGAAGTATTCCAAATTAATGTGAATTATTCTGAATTCATTTGAATTATTCTGAATTCATTTGAATTATACTGAAATATTTTGAATTATTCTGAATTCATTTGAATTATTCTGCATTCAATTGAATAATTCAAATTATTCACAATAATTTCGAATTTTCCTGAATTATTTCGAATTTTTCTGAATTATTCTGAATTCATTTGAATTATTCTGAATTCATTTGAATTATTCTGAAATATTTTGAATAATTTGAATTATTCAGAATTATTTCGAATTTTGCTGAATTATTCCAAATTCATTTGAATTATTCTGAATTCATTTGAATTATTCTGAATTCATTTGAATTATACTGAAATATTTTGAATTATTCTGAATTCATTTGAATTATTCTGAATTCATTTGAATTATTCTGAATTAATTTGAATTATTCTGAATTAATTTGAATTATTCTGAATTCATTTGAATTATACTGAAATATTTTGAATTATTCTGAATTCATTTGAATTATTCTGAATTCATTTGAATTATTCTCAATTCAATTGAATAATTCAAATTATTCACAATCATTTCGAATTTTCCTGAATTATTTCGAATTTTTCTGAATTATTCCCAATTAATTTGAATTATTCTGAATTCATTTGAATTATTCTGAATTCATTTGAATTATTCTGAATTCATTTGAATTATTCTGAAATATTTTGAATAATTTGAATTATTCAGAATTATTTCGAATTTTGCTGAAGTATTCCAAATTAATGTGAATTATTCTGAATTCATTTGAATTATTCTGAATTCATTTGAATTATTCTGAAACATTTTGAATAATTTGAATTATTCAGAATTATTTCGAATTTTGCTGAAGTATTCCAAATTAATGTGAATTATTCTGAATTCATTTGAATTATTCTGAATTCATTTGAATTATACTGAAATATTTTGAATTATTCTGAATTCATTTGAATTATTCTGCATTCAATTGAATAATTCAAATTATTCACAATAATTTCGAATTTTCCTGAATTATTTCGAATTTTTCTGAATTATTCTGAATTCATTTGAATTATTCTGAATTCATTTGAATTATTCTGAAATATTTTGAATAATTTGAATTATTCAGAATTATTTCGAATTTTGCTGAATTATTCCAAATTCATTTGAATTATTCTGAATTCATTTGAATTATTCTGAATTCATTTGAATTATACTGAAATATTTTGAATTATTCTGAATTCATTTGAATTATTCTGAATTCATTTGAATTATTCTGAATTAATTTGAATTATTCTGAATTAATTTGAATTATTCTGAATTCATTTGAATTATACTGAAATATTTTGAATTATTCTGAATTCATTTGAATTATTCTGAATTCATTTGAATTATTCTCAATTCAATTGAATAATTCAAATTATTCACAATCATTTCGAATTTTCCTGAATTATTTCGAATTTTTCTGAATTATTCCCAATTCATTTGAATTATTCTGAATTCATTTGAATTATTCTGAATTCATTTGAATTATTCTGAAATATTTTGAATAATTTGAATTATTCAGAATTATTTCGAATTTTGCTGAAGTATTCCAAATTAACGTGAATTATTCTGAATTCATTTGAATTATTCTCAATTCAATTGAATAATTCAAATTATTCACAATCATTTCGAATTTTCCTGAATTATTTCGAATTTTTCTGAATTATTCCCAATTAATTTGAATTATTCTGAATTCATTTGAATTATTCTGAATTCATTTGAATTATTCTGAATTCATTTGAATTATTCTGAAATATTTTGAATAATTTGAATTATTCAGAATTATTTCGAATTTTGCTGAAGTATTCCAAATTAATGTGAATTATTCTGAATTCATTTGAATTATTCTGAATTCATTTGAATTATTCTGAAACATTTTGAATAATTTGAATTATTCAGAATTATTTCGAATTTTGCTGAAGTATTCCAAATTAATGTGAATTATTCTGAATTCATTTGAATTATTCTGAATTCATTTGAATTATACTGAAATATTTTGAATTATTCTGAATTCATTTGAATTATTCTGCATTCAATTGAATAATTCAAATTATTCACAATAATTTCGAATTTTCCTGAATTATTTCGAATTTTTCTGAATTATTCTGAATTCATTTGAATTATTCTGAATTCATTTGAATTATTCTGAAATATTTTGAATAATTTGAATTATTCAGAATTATTTCGAATTTTGCTGAATTATTCCAAATTCATTTGAATTATTCTGAATTCATTTGAATTATTCTGAATTCATTTGAATTATACTGAAATATTTTGAATTATTCTGAATTCATTTGAATTATTCTGAATTCATTTGAATTATTCTGAATTAATTTGAATTATTCTGAATTAATTTGAATTATTCTGAATTCATTTGAATTATACTGAAATATTTTGAATTATTCTGAATTCATTTGAATTATTCTGAATTCATTTGAATTATTCTCAATTCAATTGAATAATTCAAATTATTCACAATCATTTCGAATTTTCCTGAATTATTTCGAATTTTTCTGAATTATTCCCAATTAATTTGAATTATTCTGAATTCATTTGAATTATTCTGAATTCATTTGAATTATTCTGAATTCATTTGAATTATTCTGAAATATTTTGAATAATTTGAATTATTCAGAATTATTTCGAATTTTGCTGAAGTATTCCAAATTAATGTGAATTATTCTGAATTCATTTGAATTATTCTGAATTCATTTGAATTATTCTGAAATATTTTGAATAATTTGAATTATTCAGAATTATTTCGAATTATTCTGAATTCATTTGAATTATTCTCAATTCGATTGAATAATTCAAATTATTCACAATCATTTCGAATTTTCCTGAATTATTTCGAATTTTTCTGAATTATTCCCAATTAATTTGAATTATTCTGAATTCATTTGAATTATTCTGAATTCATTTGAATTATTCTGAATTCATTTGAATTATTCTGAAATATTTTGAATAATTTGAATTATTCAGAATTATTTCGAATTTTGCTGAAGTATTCCAAATTAATGTGAATTATTCTGAATTCATTTGAATTATTCTGAATTCATTTGAATTATACTGAGATATTTTGAATAATTTGAATTATTCAGAATTATTTCGAATTTTTCTGAAATATTCCAAATTCATTTGAATTATTCTGAATTCATTTGAATTATTCTGAATTCATTTGAATTATTCTGAAATATTTTGAATAATTTGAATTATTCAGAATTATTTCGAATTATTCTGAATTCATTTGAATTATTCTCAATTCAATTGAATAATTCAAATTATTCACAATCATTTCGAATTTTCCTGAATTATTTCGAATTTTTCTGAATTATTCCCAATTAATTTGAATTATTCTGAATTCATTTGAATTATTCTGAATTCATTTGAATTATTCTGAATTCATTTGAATTATTCTGAAATATTTTGAATAATTTGAATTATTCAGAATTATTTCGAATTTTGCTGAAGTATTCCAAATTAATGTGAATTATTCTGAATTCATTTGAATTATTCTGAATTCATTTGAATTATTCTGAATTCATTTGAATTATTCTGAAATATTTTGAATAATTTGAATTATTCAGAATTATTTCGAATTTTGCTGAATTATTCCAAATTCATTTGAATTATTCTGAATTCATTTGAATTATTCTGAATTCATTTGAATTATTCTGAATTCATTTGAATTATACTGAAATATTTTGAATTATTCTGAATTCATGTGAATTATTCTGAATTCATTTGAATTATTCTCAATTCAATTGAATAATTCAAATTATTCACAATCATTTCGAATTTTCCTGAATTATTTCGAATTTTTCTGAATTATTCCCAATTCATTTGAATTATTCTGAATTCATTTGAATTATTCTGAATTCATTTGAATTATTCTGAAATATTTTGAATAATTTGAATTATTCAGAATTATTTCGAATTTTGCTGAAGTATTCAAATTAATGTGAATTATTCTGAATTCATTTGAATTATTCTGAATTCATTTGAATTATTCTGAAACATTTTGAATAATTTGAATTATTCAGAATTATTTCGAATTTTGCTGAAGTATTCCAAATTCATTTGAATTATTCTGAATTCATTTGAATTATTCTGAATTCATTTGAATTATTCTGAATTCATTTGAATTATTCTGAATTCATTTGAATTATACTGAAATATTTTGAATTATTCTGAATTCATTTGAATTATTCTGCATTCAATTGAATAATTCAAATTATTCACAATAATTTCGAATTTTCCTGAATTATTTCGAATTTTTCTGAATTATTCTGAATTCATTTGAATTATTCTGAATTCATTTGAATTATACTGAAATATTTTGAATTATTCTGAATTCATTTGAATTATTCTGAATTAATTTGAATTATTCTGAATTAATTGAATTATTCTGAATTAATTTGAATTATTCTGAATTCATTTGAATTATACTGAAATATTTTGAATTATTCTGAATTCATTTGAATTATTCTGAATTCATTTGAATTATTCTCAATTCAATTGAATAATTCAAATTATTCACAATCATTTCGAATTTTCCTGAATTATTTCGAATTTTTCTGAATTATTCCCAATTAATTTGAATTATTATGAATTCATTTGAATTATTCTGAATTCATTTGAATTATTCTGAATTCATTTGAATTATTCTGAAATATTTTGAATAATTTGAATTATTCAGAATTATTTCGAATTTTGCTGAATTATTCCAAATTCATTTGAATTATTCTGAATTCATTTGAATTATTCTGAATTCATTTGAATTATACTGAAATATTTTGAATTATTCTGAATTCATTTGAATTATTCTGAATTCATTTGAATTATTCTGAATTAATTTGAATTATACTGAAATATTTTGAATTATTCTGAATTCATTTGAATTATTCTGAATTCATTTGAATTATTCTCAATTCAATTGAATAATTCAAATTATTCACAATCATTTCGAATTTTTCCTGAATTATTTCGAATTTTTCTGAATTATTCCCAATTCATTTGAATTATTCTGAATTCATTTGAATTATTCTGAATTCATTTGAATTATTCCTGAAATATTTTGAATAATTTGAATTATTCAGAATTATTTCGAATTTTGCTGAAGTATTCCCAAATTAACGTGAATTATTCTGAATTAAGTTGAATTATTCTGAATTCATTTGAATTATACTGAAATATTTTGAATAATTTGAATTATTCAGAATTATTTCGAATTTTTCTGAATTATTCCAATTCATTTGAATTATTCTGAATTCATTTGAATTATTCTGAATTCATTTGAATTATTCTGAAATATTTTGAATAATTTGAATTATTCAGAATTATTTCGAATTTTGCTGAAGTATTCCAAATTAACGTGAATTATTCTGAATTCATTTGAATTATTCTGAATTCATTTGAATTATACTGAAATATTTTGAATTATTCTGAATTCATTTGAATTATTCTGCATTCAATTGAATAATTCAAACTATTCACAATAATTTCGAATTTTCCTGAATTATTCCAATTCATTTGAATTATTCTGAATTCATTTGAATTATTCTGAATATTTTGAATAATTTGAATATATTCAGAATTATTTCGAATTATTCTGAATTCATTTGAATTATTCTCAATTCAATTGAATAATTCAAATTATTCACAATCATTTCGAATTTTCCTGAATTATTTCGAATTTTTCTGAATTATTCCCAATTAATTTGAATTATTCTGAATTCATTTGAATTATTCTGAATTCATTTGAATTATTCTGAATTCATTTGAATTATTCTGAAATATTTTGAATAATTTGAATTATTCAGAATTATTTCGAATTTTGCTGAAGTATTCCAAATTAATGTGAATTATTCTGAATTCATTTGAATTATTCTGAATTCATTTGAATTATTCTGAAACATTTTGAATAATTTGAATTATTCAGAATTATTTCGAATTTTGCTGAAGTATTCCAAATTAATGTGAATTATTCTGAATTCATTTGAATTATTCTGAATTCATTTGAATTATACTGAAATATTTTGAATTATTCTGAATTCATTTGAATTATTCTGCATTCAATTGAATAATTCAAATTATTCACAATAATTTCGAATTTTCCTGAATTATTTCGAATTTTTCTGAATTATTCTGAATTCATTTGAATTATTCTGAATTCATTTGAATTATTCTGAAATATTTTGAATAATTTGAATTATTCAGAATTATTTCGAATTTTGCTGAATTATTCCAAATTCATTTGAATTATTCTGAATTCATTTGAATTATTCTGAATTCATTTGAATTATACTGAAATATTTTGAATTATTCTGAATTCATTTGAATTATTCTGAATTCATTTGAATTATTCTGAATTAATTTGAATTATTCTGAATTAATTTGAATTATTCTGAATTCATTTGAATTATACTGAAATATTTTGAATTATTCTGAATTCATTTGAATTATTCTGAATTCATTTGAATTATTCTCAATTCAATTGAATAATTCAAATTATTCACAATCATTTCGAATTTTCCTGAATTATTTCGAATTTTTCTGAATTATTCCCAATTAATTTGAATTATTCTGAATTCATTTGAATTATTCTGAATTCATTTGAATTATTCTGAATTCATTTGAATTATTCTGAAATATTTTGAATAATTTGAATTATTCAGAATTATTTCGAATTTTGCTGAAGTATTCCAAATTAATGTGAATTATTCTGAATTCATTTGAATTATTCTGAATTCATTTGAATTATTCTGAAACATTTTGAATAATTTGAATTATTCAGAATTATTTCGAATTTTGCTGAAGTATTCCAAATTAATGTGAATTATTCTGAATTCATTTGAATTATTCTGAATTCATTTGAATTATACTGAAATATTTTGAATTATTCTGAATTCATTTGAATTATTCTGCATTCAATTGAATAATTCAAATTATTCACAATAATTTCGAATTTTCCTGAATTATTTCGAATTTTTCTGAATTATTCTGAATTCATTTGAATTATTCTGAATTCATTTGAATTATTCTGAAATATTTTGAATAATTTGAATTATTCAGAATTATTTCGAATTTTGCTGAATTATTCCAAATTCATTTGAATTATTCTGAATTCATTTGAATTATTCTGAATTCATTTGAATTATACTGAAATATTTTGAATTATTCTGAATTCATTTGAATTATTCTGAATTCATTTGAATTATTCTGAATTAATTTGAATTATTCTGAATTAATTTGAATTATTCTGAATTCATTTGAATTATACTGAAATATTTTGAATTATTCTGAATTCATTTGAATTATTCTGAATTCATTTGAATTATTCTCAATTCAATTGAATAATTCAAATTATTCACAATCATTTCGAATTTTCCTGAATTATTTCGAATTTTTCTGAATTATTCCCAATTCATTTGAATTATTCTGAATTCATTTGAATTATTCTGAATTCATTTGAATTATTCTGAAATATTTTGAATAATTTGAATTATTCAGAATTATTTCGAATTTTGCTGAAGTATTCCAAATTAACGTGAATTATTCTGAATTAAGTTGAATTATTCTGAATTCATTTGAATTATACTGAAATATTTTGAATAATTTGAATTATTCAGAATTATTTCGAATTTTTCTGAATTATTCCCAATTCATTTGAATTATTCTGAATTCATTTGAATTATTCTGAATTCATTTGAATTATTCTGAATTCATTTGAATTATTCTGAAATATTTTGAATAATTTGAATTATTCAGAATTATTTCGAATTTTGCTGAAGTATTCCAAATTAACGTGAATTATTCTGAATTCATTTGAATTATTCTGAATTCATTTGAATTATACTGAAATATTTTGAATTATTCTGAATTCATTTGAATTATTCTGCATTCAATTGAATAATTCAAACTATTCACAATAATTTCGAATTTTCCTGAATTATTTCGAATTTTTCTGAATTATTCCCAATTCATTTGAATTATTCTGAATTCATTTGAATTATTCTGAATTCATTTGAATTATTCTGAAATATTTTGAATAATTTGAATTATTCAGAATTATTTCGAATTTTGCTGAATTATTCCAAATTCATTTGGATTATTCTGAATTCATTTGAATTATTCTGAATTCATTTGAATTATACTGAAATATTTTGAATTATTCTGAATTCATTTGAATTATTCTGAATTCATTTGAATTATTCTCAATTCAATTGAATAATTCAAATTATTCACAATCATTTCGAATTTTCCTGAATTATTTCGAATTTTTCTGAATTATTCCCAATTAATTTGAATTATTATGAATTCATTTGAATTATTCTGAATTCATTTGAATTATTCTGAATTCATTTGAATTATTCTGAAATATTTTGAATAATTTGAATTATTCAGAATTATTTCGAATTTTGCTGAATTATTCCAAATTCATTTGAATTATTCTGAATTGATTTGAATTATTCTGAATTCATTTGAATTATTCTGAAACATTTTGAATAATTTGAATTATTCAGAATTATTTCGAATTTTGCTGAAGTATTCCAAATTAACGTGAATTATTCTGAATTCATTTGAATTATTCTGAATTCATTTGAATTATACTGAAATATTTTGAATTATTCTGAATTCATTTGAATTATTCTGCATTCAATTGAATAATTCAAATTATTCACAATAATTTCGAATTTTCCTGAATTATTTCGAATTTTTCTGAATTATTCCCAATTCATTTGAATTATTCTGAATTCATTTGAATTATTCTGAAATATTTTGAATAATTTGAATTATTCAGAATTATTTCGAATTTTGCTGAATTATTCCAAATTCATTTGAATTATTCTGAATTCATTTGAATTATTCTGAATTCATTTGAATTATACTGAAATATTTTGAATTATTCTGAATTCATGTGAATTATTCTGAATTCATTTGAATTATTCTCAATTCAATTGAATAATTCAAATTATTCACAATCATTTCGAATTTTCCTGAATTATTTCGAATTTTTCTGAATTATTCCCAATTCATTTGAATTATTCTGAATTCATTTGAATTATTCTGAATTCATTTGAATTATTCTGAAATATTTTGAATAATTTGAATTATTCAGAATTATTTCGAATTTTGCTGAAGTATTCCAAATTAATGTGAATTATTCTGAATTCATTTGAATTATTCTGAATTCATTTGAATTATTCTGAAACATTTTGAATAATTTGAATTATTCAGAATTATTTCGAATTTTGCTGAAGTATTCCAAATTCATTTGAATTATTCTGAATTCATTTGAATTATTCTGAATTCATTTGAATTATTCTGAATTCATTTGAATTATTCTGAATTCATTTGAATTATACTGAAATATTTTGAATTATTCTGAATTCATTTGAATTATTCTGCATTCAATTGAATAATTCAAATTATTCACAATAATTTCGAATTTTCCTGAATTATTTCGAATTTTTCTGAATTATTCTGAATTCATTTGAATTATTCTGAATTCATTTGAATTATACTGAAATATTTTGAATTATTCTGAATTCATTTGAATTATTCTGAATTAATTTGAATTATTCTGAATTAATTTGAATTATTCTGAATTAATTTGAATTATTCTGAATTCATTTGAATTATACTGAAATATTTTGAATTATTCTGAATTCATTTGAATTATTCTGAATTCATTTGAATTATTCTCAATTCAATTGAATAATTCAAATTATTCACAATCATTTCGAATTTTCCTGAATTATTTCGAATTTTTCTGAATTATTCCCAATTAATTTGAATTATTATGAATTCATTTGAATTATTCTGAATTCATTTGAATTATTCTGAATTCATTTGAATTATTCTGAAATATTTTGAATAATTTGAATTATTCAGAATTATTTCGAATTTTGCTGAATTATTCCAAATTCATTTGAATTATTCTGAATTCATTTGAATTATTCTGAATTCATTTGAATTATACTGAAATATTTTGAATTATTCTGAATTCATTTGAATTATTCTGAATTCATTTGAATTATTCTGAATTAATTTGAATTATACTGAAATATTTTGAATTATTCTGAATTCATTTGAATTATTCTGAATTCATTTGAATTATTCTCAATTCAATTGAATAATTCAAATTATTCACAATCATTTCGAATTTTCCTGAATTATTTCGAATTTTTCTGAATTATTCCCAATTCATTTGAATTATTCTGAATTCATTTGAATTATTCTGAATTCATTTGAATTATTCTGAAATATTTTGAATAATTTGAATTATTCAGAATTATTTCGAATTTTGCTGAAGTATTCCAAATTAACGTGAATTATTCTGAATTAAGTTGAATTATTCTGAATTCATTTGAATTATACTGAAATATTTTGAATAATTTGAATTATTCAGAATTATTTCGAATTTTTCTGAATTATTCCAAATTCATTTGAATTATTCTGAATTCATTTGAATTATTCTGAATTCATTTGAATTATTCTGAAATATTTTGAATAATTTGAATTATTCAGAATTATTTCGAATTTTGCTGAAGTATTCCAAATTAACGTGAATTATTCTGAATTCATTTGAATTATTCTGAATTCATTTGAATTATACTGAAATATTTTGAATTATTCTGAATTCATTTGAATTATTCTGCATTCAATTGAATAATTCAAACTATTCACAATAATTTCGAATTTTCCTGAATTATTCCCAATTCATTTGAATTATTCTGAATTCATTTGAATTATTCTGAAATATTTTGAATAATTTGAATTATTCAGAATTATTTCGAATTATTCTGAATTCATTTGAATTATTCTCAATTCAATTGAATAATTCAAATTATTCACAATCATTTCGAATTTTCCTGAATTATTTCGAATTTTTCTGAATTATTCCCAATTAATTTGAATTATTCTGAATTCATTTGAATTATTCTGAATTCATTTGAATTATTCTGAATTCATTTGAATTATTCTGAAATATTTTGAATAATTTGAATTATTCAGAATTATTTCGAATTTTGCTGAAGTATTCCAAATTAATGTGAATTATTCTGAATTCATTTGAATTATTCTGAATTCATTTGAATTATTCTGAAACATTTTGAATAATTTGAATTATTCAGAATTATTTCGAATTTTGCTGAAGTATTCCAAATTAATGTGAATTATTCTGAATTCATTTGAATTATTCTGAATTCATTTGAATTATACTGAAATATTTTGAATTATTCTGAATTCATTTGAATTATTCTGCATTCAATTGAATAATTCAAATTATTCACAATAATTTCGAATTTTCCTGAATTATTTCGAATTTTTCTGAATTATTCTGAATTCATTTGAATTATTCTGAATTCATTTGAATTATTCTGAAATATTTTGAATAATTTGAATTATTCAGAATTATTTCGAATTTTGCTGAATTATTCCAAATTCATTTGAATTATTCTGAATTCATTTGAATTATTCTGAATTCATTTGAATTATACTGAAATATTTTGAATTATTCTGAATTCATTTGAATTATTCTGAATTCATTTGAATTATTCTGAAATATTTTGAATAATTTGAATTATTCAGAATTATTTCGAATTTTGCTGAATTATTCCAAATTCATTTGAATTATTCTGAATTCATTTGAATTATTCTGAATTCATTTGAATTATACTGAAATATTTTGAATTATTCTGAATTCATTTGAATTATTCTGAATTCATTTGAATTATTCTGAATTAATTTGAATTATTCTGAATTAATTTGAATTATTCTGAATTCATTTGAATTATACTGAAATATTTTGAATTATTCTGAATTCATTTGAATTATTCTGAATTCATTTGAATTATTCTCAATTCAATTGAATAATTCAAATTATTCACAATCATTTCGAATTTTCCTGAATTATTTCGAATTTTTCTGAATTATTCCCAATTCATTTGAATTATTCTGAATTCATTTGAATTATTCTGAATTCATTTGAATTATTCTGAAATATTTTGAATAATTTGAATTATTCAGAATTATTTCGAATTTTGCTGAAGTATTCCAAATTAACGTGAATTATTCTGAATTAAGTTGAATTATTCTGAATTCATTTGAATTATACTGAAATATTTTGAATAATTTGAATTATTCAGAATTATTTCGAATTTTTCTGAATTATTCCCAATTCATTTGAATTATTCTGAATTCATTTGAATTATTCTGAATTCATTTGAATTATTCTGAATTCATTTGAATTATTCTGAAATATTTTGAATAATTTGAATTATTCAGAATTATTTCGAATTTTGCTGAAGTATTCCAAATTAACGTGAATTATTCTGAATTCATTTGAATTATTCTGAATTCATTTGAATTATACTGAAATATTTTGAATTATTCTGAATTCATTTGAATTATTCTGCATTCAATTGAATAATTCAAACTATTCACAATAATTTCGAATTTTCCTGAATTATTTCGAATTTTTCTGAATTATTCCCAATTCATTTGAATTATTCTGAATTCATTTGAATTATTCTGAATTCATTTGAATTATTCTGAAATATTTTGAATAATTTGAATTATTCAGAATTATTTCGAATTTTGCTGAATTATTCCAAATTCATTTGGATTATTCTGAATTCATTTGAATTATTCTGAATTCATTTGAATTATACTGAAATATTTTGAATTATTCTGAATTCATTTGAATTATTCTGAATTCATTTGAATTATTCTCAATTCAATTGAATAATTCAAATTATTCACAATCATTTCGAATTTTCCTGAATTATTTCGAATTTTTCTGAATTATTCCCAATTAATTTGAATTATTATGAATTCATTTGAATTATTCTGAATTCATTTGAATTATTCTGAATTCATTTGAATTATTCTGAAATATTTTGAATAATTTGAATTATTCAGAATTATTTCGAATTTTGCTGAATTATTCCAAATTCATTTGAATTATTCTGAATTGATTTGAATTATTCTGAATTCATTTGAATTATTCTGAAACATTTTGAATAATTTGAATTATTCAGAATTATTTCGAATTTTGCTGAAGTATTCCAAATTAACGTGAATTATTCTGAATTCATTTGAATTATTCTGAATTCATTTGAATTATACTGAAATATTTTGAATTATTCTGAATTCATTTGAATTATTCTGCATTCAATTGAATAATTCAAATTATTCACAATAATTTCGAATTTTCCTGAATTATTTCGAATTTTTCTGAATTATTCCCAATTCATTTGAATTATTCTGAATTCATTTGAATTATTCTGAAATATTTTGAATAATTTGAATTATTCAGAATTATTTCGAATTTTGCTGAATTATTCCAAATTCATTTGAATTATTCTGAATTCATTTGAATTATTCTGAATTCATTTGAATTATACTGAAATATTTTGAATTATTCTGAATTCATGTGAATTATTCTGAATTCATTTGAATTATTCTCAATTCAATTGAATAATTCAAATTATTCACAATCATTTCGAATTTTCCTGAATTATTTCGAATTTTTCTGAATTATTCCCAATTCATTTGAATTATTCTGAATTCATTTGAATTATTCTGAATTCATTTGAATTATTCTGAAATATTTTGAATAATTTGAATTATTCAGAATTATTTCGAATTTTGCTGAAGTATTCCAAATTAATGTGAATTATTCTGAATTCATTTGAATTATTCTGAATTCATTTGAATTATTCTGAAACATTTTGAATAATTTGAATTATTCAGAATTATTTCGAATTTTGCTGAAGTATTCCAAATTAATGTGAATTATTCTGAATTCATTTGAATTATTCTGAATTCATTTGAATTATACTGAAATATTTTGAATTATTCTGAATTCATTTGAATTATTCTGCATTCAATTGAATAATTCAAATTATTCACAATAATTTCGAATTTTCCTGAATTATTTCGAATTTTTCTGAATTATTCTGAATTCATTTGAATTATTCTGAATTCATTTGAATTATTCTGAAATATTTTGAATAATTTGAATTATTCAGAATTATTTCGAATTTTGCTGAATTATTCCAAATTCATTTGAATTATTCTGAATTCATTTGAATTATTCTGAATTCATTTGAATTATTCTGAATTCATTTGAATTATACTGAAATATTTTGAATTATTCTGAATTCATTTGAATTATTCTGAATTAATTTGAATTATTCTGAATTAATTTGAATTATTCTGAATTCATTTGAATTATACTGAAATATTTTGAATTATTCTGAATTCATTTGAATTATTCTGAATTCATTTGAATTATTCTCAATTCAATTGAATAATTCAAATTATTCACAATAATTTCGAATTTTCCTGAATTATTTCGAATTTTTCTGAATTATTCTGAATTCATTTGAATTATTCTGAATTCATTTGAATTATTCTGAAATATTTTGAATAATTTGAATTATTCAGAATTATTTCGAATTTTGCTGAATTATTCCAAATTCATTTGAATTATTCTGAATTCATTTGAATTATTCTGAATTCATTTGAATTCTACTGAAATATTTTGAATTATTCTGAATTCATTTGAATTATTCTGAATTCATTTGAATTATTCTGAATTAATTTGAATTATTCTGAATTAATTTGAATTATTCTGAATTCATTTGAATTATACTGAAATATTTTGAATTATTCTGAATTCATTTGAATTATTCTGAATTCATTTGAATTATTCTCAATTCAATTGAATAATTCAAATTATTCACAATCATTTCGAATTTTCCTGAATTATTTCGAATTTTTCTGAATTATTCCCAATTAATTTGAATTATTCTGAATTCATTTGAATTATTCTGAATTCATTTGAATTATTCTGAATTCATTTGAATTATTCTGAAATATTTTGAATAATTTGAATTATTCAGAATTATTTCGAATTTTGCTGAAGTATTCCAAATTAATGTGAATTATTCTGAATTCATTTGAATTATTCTGAATTCATTTGAATTATTCTGAAACATTTTGAATAATTTGAATTATTCAGAATTATTTCGAATTTTGCTGAAGTATTCCAAATTAATGTGAATTATTCTGAATTCATTTGAATTATTCTGAATTCATTTGAATTATACTGAAATATTTTGAATTATTCTGAATTCATTTGAATTATTCTGCATTCAATTGAATAATTCAAATTATTCACAATAATTTCGAATTTTCCTGAATTATTTCGAATTTTTCTGAATTATTCTGAATTCATTTGAATTATTCTGAATTCATTTGAATTATTCTGAAATATTTTGAATAATTTGAATTATTCAGAATTATTTCGAATTTTGCTGAATTATTCCAAATTCATTTGAATTATTCTGAATTCATTTGAATTATTCTGAATTCATTTGAATTATACTGAAATATTTTGAATTATTCTGAATTCATTTGAATTATTCTGAATTCATTTGAATTATTCTGAATTAATTTGAATTATTCTGAATTAATTTGAATTATTCTGAATTCATTTGAATTATACTGAAATATTTTGAATTATTCTGAATTCATTTGAATTATTCTGAATTCATTTGAATTATTCTCAATTCAATTGAATAATTCAAATTATTCACAATCATTTCGAATTTTCCTGAATTATTTCGAATTTTTCTGAATTATTCCCAATTCATTTGAATTATTCTGAATTCATTTGAATTATTCTGAATTCATTTGAATTATTCTGAAATATTTTGAATAATTTGAATTATTCAGAATTATTTCGAATTTTGCTGAAGTATTCCAAATTAACGTGAATTATTCTGAATTAAGTTGAATTATTCTGAATTCATTTGAATTATACTGAAATATTTTGAATAATTTGAATTATTCAGAATTATTTCGAATTTTTCTGAATTATTCCCAATTCATTTGAATTATTCTGAATTCATTTGAATTATTCTGAATTCATTTGAATTATTCTGAATTCATTTGAATTATTCTGAAATATTTTGAATAATTTGAATTATTCAGAATTATTTCGAATTTTGCTGAAGTATTCCAAATTAACGTGAATTATTCTGAATTCATTTGAATTATTCTGAATTCATTTGAATTATACTGAAATATTTTGAATTATTCTGAATTCATTTGAATTATTCTGCATTCAATTGAATAATTCAAACTATTCACAATAATTTCGAATTTTCCTGAATTATTTCGAATTTTTCTGAATTATTCCCAATTCATTTGAATTATTCTGAATTCATTTGAATTATTCTGAATTCATTTGAATTATTCTGAAATATTTTGAATAATTTGAATTATTCAGAATTATTTCGAATTTTGCTGAATTATTCCAAATTCATTTGGATTATTCTGAATTCATTTGAATTATTCTGAATTCATTTGAATTATACTGAAATATTTTGAATTATTCTGAATTCATTTGAATTATTCTGAATTCATTTGAATTATTCTCAATTCAATTGAATAATTCAAATTATTCACAATCATTTCGAATTTTCCTGAATTATTTCGAATTTTTCTGAATTATTCCCAATTAATTTGAATTATTATGAATTCATTTGAATTATTCTGAATTCATTTGAATTATTCTGAATTCATTTGAATTATTCTGAAATATTTTGAATAATTTGAATTATTCAGAATTATTTCGAATTTTGCTGAATTATTCCAAATTCATTTGAATTATTCTGAATTGATTTGAATTATTCTGAATTCATTTGAATTATTCTGAAACATTTTGAATAATTTGAATTATTCAGAATTATTTCGAATTTTGCTGAAGTATTCCAAATTAACGTGAATTATTCTGAATTCATTTGAATTATTCTGAATTCATTTGAATTATACTGAAATATTTTGAATTATTCTGAATTCATTTGAATTATTCTGCATTCAATTGAATAATTCAAATTATTCACAATAATTTCGAATTTTCCTGAATTATTTCGAATTTTTCTGAATTATTCCCAATTCATTTGAATTATTCTGAATTCATTTGAATTATTCTGAAATATTTTGAATAATTTGAATTATTCAGAATTATTTCGAATTTTGCTGAATTATTCCAAATTCATTTGAATTATTCTGAATTCATTTGAATTATTCTGAATTCATTTGAATTATACTGAAATATTTTGAATTATTCTGAATTCATGTGAATTATTCTGAATTCATTTGAATTATTCTCAATTCAATTGAATAATTCAAATTATTCACAATCATTTCGAATTTTCCTGAATTATTTCGAATTTTTCTGAATTATTCCCAATTCATTTGAATTATTCTGAATTCATTTGAATTATTCTGAATTCATTTGAATTATTCTGAAATATTTTGAATAATTTGAATTATTCAGAATTATTTCGAATTTTGCTGAAGTATTCCAAATTAATGTGAATTATTCTGAATTCATTTGAATTATTCTGAATTCATTTGAATTATTCTGAAACATTTTGAATAATTTGAATTATTCAGAATTATTTCGAATTTTGCTGAAGTATTCCAAATTAATGTGAATTATTCTGAATTCATTTGAATTATTCTGAATTCATTTGAATTATACTGAAATATTTTGAATTATTCTGAATTCATTTGAATTATTCTGCATTCAATTGAATAATTCAAATTATTCACAATAATTTCGAATTTTCCTGAATTATTTCGAATTTTTCTGAATTATTCTGAATTCATTTGAATTATTCTGAATTCATTTGAATTATTCTGAAATATTTTGAATAATTTGAATTATTCAGAATTATTTCGAATTTTGCTGAATTATTCCAAATTCATTTGAATTATTCTGAATTCATTTGAATTATTCTGAATTCATTTGAATTATTCTGAATTCATTTGAATTATACTGAAATATTTTGAATTATTCTGAATTCATTTGAATTATTCTGAATTCATTTGAATTATTCTGAATTAATTTGAATTATTCTGAATTAATTTGAATTATTCTGAATTCATTTGAATTATACTGAAATATTTTGAATTATTCTGAATTCATTTGAATTATTCTGAATTCATTTGAATTATTCTCAATTCAATTGAATAATTCAAATTATTCACAATCATTTCGAATTTTCCTGAATTATTTCGAATTTTTCTGAATTATTCCCAATTAATTTGAATTATTCTGAATTCATTTGAATTATTCTGAATTCATTTGAATTATTCTGAATTCATTTGAATTATTCTGAAATATTTTGAATAATTTGAATTATTCAGAATTATTTCGAATTTTGCTGAAGTATTCCAAATTAATGTGAATTATTCTGAATTCATTTGAATTATTCTGAATTCATTTGAATTATTCTGAAACATTTTGAATAATTTGAATTATTCAGAATTATTTCGAATTTTGCTGAAGTATTCCAAATTAATGTGAATTATTCTGAATTCATTTGAATTATTCTGAATTCATTTGAATTATACTGAAATATTTTGAATTATTCTGAATTCATTTGAATTATTCTGCATTCAATTGAATAATTCAAATTATTCACAATAATTTCGAATTTTCCTGAATTATTTCGAATTTTTCTGAATTATTCTGAATTCATTTGAATTATTCTGAATTCATTTGAATTATTCTGAAATATTTTGAATAATTTGAATTATTCAGAATTATTTCGAATTTTGCTGAATTATTCCAAATTCATTTGAATTATTCTGAATTCATTTGAATTATTCTGAATTCATTTGAATTATACTGAAATATTTTGAATTATTCTGAATTCATTTGAATTATTCTGAATTCATTTGAATTATTCTGAATTAATTTGAATTATTCTGAATTAATTTGAATTATTCTGAATTCATTTGAATTATACTGAAATATTTTGAATTATTCTGAATTCATTTGAATTATTCTGAATTCATTTGAATTATTCTCAATTCAATTGAATAATTCAAATTATTCACAATCATTTCGAATTTTCCTGAATTATTTCGAATTTTTCTGAATTATTCCCAATTAATTTGAATTATTCTGAATTCATTTGAATTATTCTGAATTCATTTGAATTATTCTGAATTCATTTGAATTATTCTGAAATATTTTGAATAATTTGAATTATTCAGAATTATTTCGAATTTTGCTGAAGTATTCCAAATTAATGTGAATTATTCTGAATTCATTTGAATTATTCTGAATTCATTTGAATTATTCTGAAACATTTTGAATAATTTGAATTATTCAGAATTATTTCGAATTTTGCTGAAGTATTCCAAATTAATGTGAATTATTCTGAATTCATTTGAATTATTCTGAATTCATTTGAATTATACTGAAATATTTTGAATTATTCTGAATTCATTTGAATTATTCTGCATTCAATTGAATAATTCAAATTATTCACAATAATTTCGAATTTTCCTGAATTATTTCGAATTTTTCTGAATTATTCTGAATTCATTTGAATTATTCTGAATTCATTTGAATTATTCTGAAATATTTTGAATAATTTGAATTATTCAGAATTATTTCGAATTTTGCTGAATTATTCCAAATTCATTTGAATTATTCTGAATTCATTTGAATTATTCTGAATTCATTTGAATTATACTGAAATATTTTGAATTATTCTGAATTCATTTGAATTATTCTGAATTCATTTGAATTATTCTGAATTAATTTGAATTATTCTGAATTAATTTGAATTATTCTGAATTCATTTGAATTATACTGAAATATTTTGAATTATTCTGAATTCATTTGAATTATTCTGAATTCATTTGAATTATTCTCAATTCAATTGAATAATTCAAATTATTCACAATCATTTCGAATTTTCCTGAATTATTTCGAATTTTTCTGAATTATTCCCAATTCATTTGAATTATTCTGAATTCATTTGAATTATTCTGAATTCATTTGAATTATTCTGAAATATTTTGAATAATTTGAATTATTCAGAATTATTTCGAATTTTGCTGAAGTATTCCAAATTAACGTGAATTATTCTGAATTAAGTTGAATTATTCTGAATTCATTTGAATTATTCTGAAATATTTTGAATAATTTGAATTATTCAGAATTATTTCGAATTATTCTGAATTCATTTGAATTATTCTCAATTCAATTGAATAATTCAAATTATTCACAATCATTTCGAATTTTCCTGAATTATTTCGAATTTTTCTGAATTATTCCCAATTCATTTGAATTATTCTGAATTCATTTGAATTATTCTGAATTCATTTGAATTATTCTGAAATATTTTGAATAATTTGAATTATTCAGAATTATTTCGAATTTTGCTGAAGTATTCCAAATTAACGTGAATTATTCTGAATTAAGTTGAATTATTCTGAATTCATTTGAATTATACTGAAATATTTTGAATTATTTGAATTATTCAGAATTATTTCGAATTTTTCTGAATTATTCCCAATTCATTTGAATTATTCTGAATTCATTTGAATTATTCTGAATTCATTTGAATTATTCTGAATTCATTTGAATTATTCTGAAACATTTTGAATAATTTGAATTATTCAGAATTATTTCGAATTTTGCTGAAGTATTCCAAATTAACGTGAATTATTCTGAATTCATTTGAATTATTCTGAATTCATTTGAATTATACTGAAATATTTTGAATTATTCTGAATTCATTTGAATTATTCTGCATTCAATTGAATAATTCAAACTATTCACAATAATTTCGAATTTTCCTGAATTATTTCGAATTTTTCTGAATTATTCCCAATTCATTTGAATTATTCTGAATTCATTTGAATTATTCTGAATTCATTTGAATTATTCTGAAATATTTTGAATAATTTGAATTATTCAGAATTATTTCGAATTTTGCTGAATTATTCCAAATTCATTTGGATTATTCTGAATTCATTTGAATTATTCTGAATTCATTTGAATTATACTGAAATATTTTGAATTATTCTGAATTCATTTGAATTATTCTGAATTCATTTGAATTATTCTCAATTCAATTGAATAATTCAAATTATTCACAATCATTTCGAATTTTCCTGAATTATTTCGAATTTTTCTGAATTATTCCCAATTAATTTGAATTATTATGAATTCATTTGAATTATTCTGAATTCATTTGAATTATTCTGAATTCATTTAAATTATTCTGAAATATTTTGAATAATTTGAATTATTCAGAATTATTTCGAATTTTGCTGAATTATTCCAAATTCATTTGAATTATTCTGAATTGATTTGAATTATTCTGAATTCATTTGAATTATTCTGAAACATTTTGAATAATTTGAATTATTCAGAATTATTTCGAATTTTGCTGAAGTATTCCAAATTAACGTGAATTATTCTGAATTCATTTGAATTATTCTGAATTCATTTGAATTATACTGAAATATTTTGAATTATTCTGAATTCATTTGAATTATTCTGCATTCAATTGAATAATTCAAATTATTCACAATAATTTCGAATTTTCCTGAATTATTTCGAATTTTTCTGAATTATTCCCAATTCATTTGAATTATTCTGAATTCATTTGAATTATTCTGAATTCATTTGAATTATACTGAAATATTTTGAATTATTCTGAATTCATGTGAATTATTCTGAATTCATTTGAATTATTCTCAATTCAATTGAATAATTCAAATTATTCACAATCATTTCGAATTTTCCTGAATTATTTCGAATTTTTCTGAATTATTCCCAATTCATTTGAATTATTCTGAATTCATTTGAATTATTCTGAATTCATTTGAATTATTCTGAAATATTTTGAATAATTTGAATTATTCAGAATTATTTCGAATTTTGCTGAAGTATTCCAAATTAATGTGAATTATTCTGAATTCATTTGAATTATTCTGAATTCATTTGAATTATTCTGAAACATTTTGAATAATTTGAATTATTCAGAATTATTTCGAATTTTGCTGAAGTATTCCAAATTAATGTGAATTATTCTGAATTCATTTGAATTATTCTGAATTCATTTGAATTATACTGAAATATTTTGAATTATTCTGAATTCATTTGAATTATTCTGCATTCAATTGAATAATTCAAATTATTCACAATAATTTCGAATTTTCCTGAATTATTTCGAATTTTTCTGAATTATTCTGAATTCATTTGAATTATTCTGAATTCATTTGAATTATTCTGAAATATTTTGAATAATTTGAATTATTCAGAATTATTTCGAATTTTGCTGAATTATTCCAAATTCATTTGAATTATTCTGAATTCATTTGAATTATTCTGAATTCATTTGAATTATTCTGAATTCATTTGAATTATACTGAAATATTTTGAATTATTCTGAATTCATTTGAATTATTCTGAATTCATTTGAATTATTCTGAATTAATTTGAATTATTCTGAATTAATTTGAATTATTCTGAATTCATTTGAATTATACTGAAATATTTTGAATTATTCTGAATTCATTTGAATTATTCTGAATTCATTTGAATTATTCTCAATTCAATTGAATAATTCAAATTATTCACAATCATTTCGAATTTTCCTGAATTATTTCGAATTTTTCTGAATTATTCCCAATTAATTTGAATTATTCTGAATTCATTTGAATTATTCTGAATTCATTTGAATTATTCTGAATTCATTTGAATTATTCTGAAATATTTTGAATAATTTGAATTATTCAGAATTATTTCGAATTTTGCTGAAGTATTCCAAATTAATGTGAATTATTCTGAATTCATTTGAATTATTCTGAATTCATTTGAATTATTCTGAAACATTTTGAATAATTTGAATTATTCAGAATTATTTCGAATTTTGCTGAAGTATTCCAAATTAATGTGAATTATTCTGAATTCATTTGAATTATTCTGAATTCATTTGAATTATACTGAAATATTTTGAATTATTCTGAATTCATTTGAATTATTCTGCATTCAATTGAATAATTCAAATTATTCACAATAATTTCGAATTTTCCTGAATTATTTCGAATTTTTCTGAATTATTCTGAATTCATTTGAATTATTCTGAATTCATTTGAATTATTCTGAAATATTTTGAATAATTTGAATTATTCAGAATTATTTCGAATTTTGCTGAATTATTCCAAATTCATTTGAATTATTCTGAATTCATTTGAATTATTCTGAATTCATTTGAATTATACTGAAATATTTTGAATTATTCTGAATTCATTTGAATTATTCTGAATTCATTTGAATTATTCTGAATTAATTTGAATTATTCTGAATTAATTTGAATTATTCTGAATTCATTTGAATTATACTGAAATATTTTGAATTATTCTGAATTCATTTGAATTATTCTGAATTCATTTGAATTATTCTCAATTCAATTGAATAATTCAAATTATTCACAATCATTTCGAATTTTCCTGAATTATTTCGAATTTTTCTGAATTATTCCCAATTAATTTGAATTATTCTGAATTCATTTGAATTATTCTGAATTCATTTGAATTATTCTGAATTCATTTGAATTATTCTGAAATATTTTGAATAATTTGAATTATTCAGAATTATTTCGAATTTTGCTGAAGTATTCCAAATTAATGTGAATTATTCTGAATTCATTTGAATTATTCTGAATTCATTTGAATTATTCTGAAACATTTTGAATAATTTGAATTATTCAGAATTATTTCGAATTTTGCTGAAGTATTCCAAATTAATGTGAATTATTCTGAATTCATTTGAATTATTCTGAATTCATTTGAATTATACTGAAATATTTTGAATTATTCTGAATTCATTTGAATTATTCTGCATTCAATTGAATAATTCAAATTATTCACAATAATTTCGAATTTTCCTGAATTATTTCGAATTTTTCTGAATTATTCTGAATTCATTTGAATTATTCTGAAATATTTTGAATAATTTGAATTATTCAGAATTATTTCGAATTTTGCTGAATTATTCCAAATTCATTTGAATTATTCTGAATTCATTTGAATTATTCTGAATTCATTTGAATTATACTGAAATATTTTGAATTATTCTGAATTCATTTGAATTATTCTGAATTCATTTGAATTATTCTGAATTAATTTGAATTATTCTGAATTAATTTGAATTATTCTGAATTCATTTGAATTATACTGAAATATTTTGAATTATTCTGAATTCATTTGAATTATTCTGAATTCATTTGAATTATTCTCAATTCAATTGAATAATTCAAATTATTCACAATCATTTCGAATTTTCCTGAATTATTTCGAATTTTTCTGAATTATTCCCAATTCATTTGAATTATTCTGAATTCATTTGAATTATTCTGAATTCATTTGAATTATTCTGAAATATTTTGAATAATTTGAATTATTCAGAATTATTTCGAATTTTGCTGAAGTATTCCAAATTAACGTGAATTATTCTGAATTAAGTTGAATTATTCTGAATTCATTTGAATTATACTGAAATATTTTGAATAATTTGAATTATTCAGAATTATTTCGAATTTTTCTGAATTATTCCCAATTCATTTGAATTATTCTGAATTCATTTGAATTATTCTGAATTCATTTGAATTATTCTGAATTCATTTGAATTATTCTGAAATATTTTGAATAATTTGAATTATTCAGAATTATTTCGAATTTTGCTGAAGTATTCCAAATTAACGTGAATTATTCTGAATTCATTTGAATTATTCTGAATTCATTTGAATTATACTGAAATATTTTGAATTATTCTGAATTCATTTGAATTATTCTGCATTCAATTGAATAATTCAAACTATTCACAATAATTTCGAATTTTCCTGAATTATTTCGAATTTTTCTGAATTATTCCCAATTCATTTGAATTATTCTGAATTCATTTGAATTATTCTGAATTCATTTGAATTATTCTGAAATATTTTGAATAATTTGAATTATTCAGAATTATTTCGAATTTTGCTGAATTATTCCAAATTCATTTGGATTATTCTGAATTCATTTGAATTATTCTGAATTCATTTGAATTATACTGAAATATTTTGAATTATTCTGAATTCATTTGAATTATTCTGAATTCATTTGAATTATTCTCAATTCAATTGAATAATTCAAATTATTCACAATCATTTCGAATTTTCCTGAATTATTTCGAATTTTTCTGAATTATTCCCAATTAATTTGAATTATTATGAATTCATTTGAATTATTCTGAATTCATTTGAATTATTCTGAATTCATTTGAATTATTCTGAAATATTTTGAATAATTTGAATTATTCAGAATTATTTCGAATTTTGCTGAATTATTCCAAATTCATTTGAATTATTCTGAATTGATTTGAATTATTCTGAATTCATTTGAATTATTCTGAAACATTTTGAATAATTTGAATTATTCAGAATTATTTCGAATTTTGCTGAAGTATTCCAAATTAACGTGAATTATTCTGAATTCATTTGAATTATTCTGAATTCATTTGAATTATACTGAAATATTTTGAATTATTCTGAATTCATTTGAATTATTCTGCATTCAATTGAATAATTCAAATTATTCACAATAATTTCGAATTTTCCTGAATTATTTCGAATTTTTCTGAATTATTCCCAATTCATTTGAATTATTCTGAATTCATTTGAATTATTCTGAAATATTTTGAATAATTTGAATTATTCAGAATTATTTCGAATTTTGCTGAATTATTCCAAATTCATTTGAATTATTCTGAATTCATTTGAATTATTCTGAATTCATTTGAATTATACTGAAATATTTTGAATTATTCTGAATTCATGTGAATTATTCTGAATTCATTTGAATTATTCTCAATTCAATTGAATAATTCAAATTATTCACAATCATTTCGAATTTTCCTGAATTATTTCGAATTTTTCTGAATTATTCCCAATTCATTTGAATTATTCTGAATTCATTTGAATTATTCTGAATTCATTTGAATTATTCTGAAATATTTTGAATAATTTGAATTATTCAGAATTATTTCGAATTTTGCTGAAGTATTCCAAATTAATGTGAATTATTCTGAATTCATTTGAATTATTCTGAATTCATTTGAATTATTCTGAAACATTTTGAATAATTTGAATTATTCAGAATTATTTCGAATTTTGCTGAAGTATTCCAAATTAATGTGAATTATTCTGAATTCATTTGAATTATTCTGAATTCATTTGAATTATACTGAAATATTTTGAATTATTCTGAATTCATTTGAATTATTCTGCATTCAATTGAATAATTCAAATTATTCACAATAATTTCGAATTTTCCTGAATTATTTCGAATTTTTCTGAATTATTCTGAATTCATTTGAATTATTCTGAATTCATTTGAATTATTCTGAAATATTTTGAATAATTTGAATTATTCAGAATTATTTCGAATTTTGCTGAATTATTCCAAATTCATTTGAATTATTCTGAATTCATTTGAATTATTCTGAATTCATTTGAATTATTCTGAATTCATTTGAATTATACTGAAATATTTTGAATTATTCTGAATTCATTTGAATTATTCTGAATTCATTTGAATTATTCTGAATTAATTTGAATTATTCTGAATTAATTTGAATTATTCTGAATTCATTTGAATTATACTGAAATATTTTGAATTATTCTGAATTCATTTGAATTATTCTGAATTCATTTGAATTATTCTCAATTCAATTGAATAATTCAAATTATTCACAATCATTTCGAATTTTCCTGAATTATTTCGAATTTTTCTGAATTATTCCCAATTCATTTGAATTATTCTGAATTCATTTGAATTATTCTGAATTCATTTGAATTATTCTGAAATATTTTGAATAATTTGAATTATTCAGAATTATTTCGAATTTTGCTGAAGTATTCCAAATTAACGTGAATTATTCTGAATTAAGTTGAATTATTCTGAATTCATTTGAATTATACTGAAATATTTTGAATAATTTGAATTATTCAGAATTATTTCGAATTTTTCTGAATTATTCCCAACTCATTTGAATTATTCTGAATTCATTTGAATTATACTGAGATATTTTGAATAATTTGAATTATTCAGAATTATTTCGAATTTTTCTGAATTATTCCAAATTCATTTGAATTATTCTGAATTCATTTGAATTATTCTGAATTCATTTGAATAATTTGAATTATTCAGAATTATATCGAATTTGTCTGAATTATTCCCAATTAATTTCAATTATTCTGAATTCATTTGAATTATTCTGAATTCATTTGAATTATTCTGAATTCATTCGAATTATTCTGAAATGTTTTGAATAATTTAAATTATTCAGAATTATTTCGAATTTTGCTGAATTATTCCAAATTCATTTGAATTATTCTGAATTCATTTGAATTATTCTGAATTCATTTGAATTATTCTGAATTCATTTGAATTATACTGAAATATTTTGAATTATTCTGAATTCATTTGAATTATTCTGAATTCATTTGAATTATTCTCAATTCAATTGAATAATTCAAATTATTCACAATCATTTCGAATTTTCCTGAATTATTCCGAATTTTTCTGAATTATTCCCAATTAATTTGAATTATTCTGAATTCATTTGAATTATTCTGAATTCATTTGAATTATTCTGAATTCATTTGAATTATTCTGAAATATTTTGAATAATTTGAATTATTCAGAATTATTTCGAATTTTGCTGAAGTATTCCAAATTAACGTGAATTATTCTGAATTCATTTGAATTATTCTGAATTCATTTGAATTATACTGAAATATTTTGAATTATTCTGAATTCATTTGAATTATTCTGCATTCAATTGAATAATTCAAACTATTCACAATAATTTCGAATTTTCCTGAATTATTTCGAATTTTTCTGAATTATTCCCAATTCATTTGAATTATTCTGAATTCATTTGAATTATTCTGAATTCATTTGAATTATTCTGAAATATTTTGAATAATTTGAATTATTCAGAATTATTTCGAATTTTGCTGAATTATTCCAAATTCATTTGAATTATTCTGAATTCATTTGAATTATTCTGAATTCATTTGAATTATACTGAGATATTTTGAATAATTTGAATTATTCAGAATTATTTCGAATTTTTCTGAAATATTCCAAATTCATTTGAATTATTCTGAATTCATTTGAATTATTCTGAATTCATTTGAATTATTCTGAAATATTTTGAATAATTTGAATTATTCAGAATTATTTCGAATTATTCTGAATTCATTTGAATTATTCTCAATTCAATTGAATAATTCAAATTATTCACAATCATTTCGAATTTTCCTGAATTATTTCGAATTTTTCTGAATTATTCCCAATTAATTTGAATTATTCTGAATTCATTTGAATTATTCTGAATTCATTTGAATTATTCTGAATTCATTTGAATTATTCTGAAATATTTTGAATAATTTGAATTATTCAGAATTATTTCGAATTTTGCTGAAGTATTCCAAATTAATGTGAATTATTCTGAATTCATTTGAATTAGTCTGAATTCATTTGAATTATTCTGAAACATTTTGAATAATTTGAATTATTCAGAATTATTTCGAATTTTGCTGAAGTATTCCAAATTAACGTGAATTATTCTGAATTCATTTGAATTATTCTGAATTCATTTGAATTATACTGAAATATTTTGAATTATTCTGAATTCATTTGAATTATTCTGAATTCATTTGAATTATTCTGAAATATTTTGAATAATTTGAATTATTCAGAATTATTTCGAATTATTCTGAATTCATTTGAATTATTCTCAATTCAATTGAATAATTCAAATTATTCACAATCATTTCGAATTTTCCTGAATTATTTCGAATTTTTCTGAATTATTCCCAATTAATTTGAATTATTCTGAATTCATTTGAATTATTCTGAATTCATTTGAATTATTCTGAATTCATTTGAATTATTCTGAAATATTTTGAATAATTTGAATTATTCAGAATTATTTCGAATTTTGCTGAAGTATTCCAAATTAATGTGAATTATTCTGAATTCATTTGAATTATTCTGAATTCATTTGAATTATTCTGAAACATTTTGAATAATTTGAATTATTCAGAATTATTTCGAATTTTGCTGAAGTATTCCAATTTAATGTGAATTATTCTGAATTCATTTGAATTATTCTGAATTCATTTGAATTATACTGAAATATTTTGAATTATTCTGAATTCATTTGAATTATTCTGCATTCAATTGAATAATTCAAATTATTCACAATAATTTCGAATTTTCCTGAATTATTCCCAATTCATTTGAATTATTCTGAATTCATTTGAATTATTCTGAATTCATTTGAATTATTCTGAAATATTTTGAATAATTTGAATTATTCAGAATTATTTCGAATTTTGCTGAAGTATTCCAAATTAACGTGAATTATTCTGAATTAAGTTGAATTATTCTGAATTCATTTGAATTATACTGAAATATTTTGAATAATTTGAATTATTCAGAATTATTTCGAATTTTTCTGAATTATTCCCAACTCATTTGAATTATTCTGAATTCATTTGAATTATACTGAGATATTTTGAATAATTTGAATTATTCAGAATTATTTCGAATTTTTCTGAATTATTCCAAATTCATTTGAATTATTCTGAATTCATTTGAATTATTCTGAATTCATTTGAATAATTTGAATTATTCAGAATTATATCGAATTTGTCTGAATTATTCCCAATTAATTTCAATTATTCTGAATTCATTTGAATTATTCTGAATTCATTTGAATTATTCTGAATTCATTCGAATTATTCTGAAATGTTTTGAATAATTTAAATTATTCAGAATTATTTCGAATTTTGCTGAATTATTCCAAATTCATTTGAATTATTCTGAATTCATTTGAATTATTCTGAATTCATTTGAATTATTCTGAATTCATTTGAATTATACTGAAATATTTTGAATTATTCTGAATTCATTTGAATTATTCTGAATTCATTTGAATTATTCTCAATTCAATTGAATAATTCAAATTATTCACAATCATTTCGAATTTTCCTGAATTATTCCGAATTTTTCTGAATTATTCCCAATTAATTTGAATTATTCTGAATTCATTTGAATTATTCTGAATTCATTTGAATTATTCTGAATTCATTTGAATTATTCTGAAATATTTTGAATAATTTGAATTATTCAGAATTATTTCGAATTTTGCTGAAGTATTCCAAATTAACGTGAATTATTCTGAATTCATTTGAATTATTCTGAATTCATTTGAATTATACTGAAATATTTTGAATTATTCTGAATTCATTTGAATTATTCTGCATTCAATTGAATAATTCAAACTATTCACAATAATTTCGAATTTTCCTGAATTATTTCGAATTTTTCTGAATTATTCCCAATTCATTTGAATTATTCTGAATTCATTTGAATTATTCTGAATTCATTTGAATTATTCTGAAATATTTTGAATAATTTGAATTATTCAGAATTATTTCGAATTTTGCTGAATTATTCCAAATTCATTTGAATTATTCTGAATTCATTTGAATTATTCTGAATTCATTTGAATTATACTGAGATATTTTGAATAATTTGAATTATTCAGAATTATTTCGAATTTTTCTGAAATATTCCAAATTCATTTGAATTATTCTGAATTCATTTGAATTATTCTGAATTCATTTGAATTATTCTGAAATATTTTGAATAATTTGAATTATTCAGAATTATTTCGAATTATTCTGAATTCATTTGAATTATTCTCAATTCAATTGAATAATTCAAATTATTCACAATCATTTCGAATTTTCCTGAATTATTTCGAATTTTTCTGAATTATTCCCAATTAATTTGAATTATTCTGAATTCATTTGAATTATTCTGAATTCATTTGAATTATTCTGAATTCATTTGAATTATTCTGAAATATTTTGAATAATTTGAATTATTCAGAATTATTTCGAATTTTGCTGAAGTATTCCAAATTAATGTGAATTATTCTGAATTCATTTGAATTATTCTGAATTCATTTGAATTATTCTGAAACATTTTGAATAATTTGAATTATTCAGAATTATTTCGAATTTTGCTGAAGTATTCCAAATTAACGTGAATTATTCTGAATTCATTTGAATTATTCTGAATTCATTTGAATTATACTGAAATATTTTGAATTATTCTGAATTCATTTGAATTATTCTGAATTCATTTGAATTATTCTGAAATATTTTGAATAATTTGAATTATTCAGAATTATTTCGAATTATTCTGAATTCATTTGAATTATTCTCAATTCAATTGAATAATTCAAATTATTCACAATCATTTCGAATTTTCCTGAATTATTTCGAATTTTTCTGAATTATTCCCAATTAATTTGAATTATTCTGAATTCATTTGAATTATTCTGAATTCATTTGAATTATTCTGAATTCATTTGAAATATTCTGAAATATTTTGAATAATTTGAATTATTCAGAATTATTTCGAATTTTGCTGAAGTATTCCAAATTAATGTGAATTATTCTGAATTCATTTGAATTATTCTGAATTCATTTGAATTATTCTGAAACATTTTGAATAATTTGAATTATTCAGAATTATTTCGAATTTTGCTGAAGTATTCCAAATTAACGTGAATTATTCTGAATTCATTTGAATTATTCTGAATTCATTTGAATTATACTGAAATATTTTGAATTATTCTGAATTCATTTGAATTATTCTGAATTCATTTGAATTATTCTGAAATATTTTGAATAATTTGAATTATTCAGAATTATTTCGAATTATTCTGAATTCATTTGAATTATTCTCAATTCAATTGAATAATTCAAATTATTCACAATCATTTCGAATTTTCCTGAATTATTTCGAATTTTTCTGAATTATTCCCAATTAATTTGAATTATTCTGAATTCATTTGAATTATTCTGAATTCATTTGAATTATTCTGAATTCATTTGAATTATTCTGAAATATTTTGAATAATTTGAATTATTCAGAATTATTTCGAATTTTGCTGAAGTATTCCAAATTAATGTGAATTATTCTGAATTCATTTGAATTATTCTGAATTCATTTGAATTATTCTGAAACATTTTGAATAATTTGAATTATTCAGAATTATTTCGAATTTTGCTGAAGTATTCCAACTTAATGTGAATTATTCTGAATTCATTTGAATTATTCTGAATTCATTTGAATTATACTGAAATATTTTGAATTATTCTGAATTCATTTGAATTATTCTGCATTCAATTGAATAATTCAAATTATTCACAATAATTTCGAATTTTCCTGAATTATTTCGAATTTTTCTGAATTATTCTGAATTCATTTGAATTATTCTGAATTCATTTGAATTATTCTGAAATATTTTGAATAATTTGAATTATTCAGAATTATTTCGAATTTTGCTGAATTATTCCAAATTCATTTGAATTATTCTGAATTCATTTGAATTATTCTGAATTCATTTGAATTATACTGAAATATTTTGAATTATTCTGAATTCATTTGAATTATTCTGAATTCATTTGAATTATTCTGAATTAATTTGAATTATTCTGAATTAATTTGAATTATTCTGAATTCATTTGAATTATACTGAAATATTTTGAATTATTCTGAATTCATTTGAATTATTCTGAATTCATTTGAATTATTCTCAATTCAATTGAATAATTCAAATTATTCACAATCATTTCGAATTTTCCTGAATTATTTCGAATTTTTCTGAATTATTCCCAATTCATTTGAATTATTCTGAATTCATTTGAATTATTCTGAATTCATTTGAATTATTCTGAAATATTTTGAATAATTTGAATTATTCAGAATTATTTCGAATTTTGCTGAAGTATTCCAAATTAACGTGAATTATTCTGAATTAAGTTGAATTATTCTGAATTCATTTGAATTATACTGAAATATTTTGAATAATTTCAATTATTCAGAATTATTTCGAATTTTTCTGAATTATTCCCAATTCATTTGAATTATTCTGAATTCATTTGAATTATTCTGAATTCATTTGAATTATTCTGAATTCATTTGAATTATTCTGAAATATTTTGAATAATTTGAATTATTCAGAATTATTTCGAATTTTGCTGAAGTATTCCAAATTAACGTGAATTATTCTGAATTCATTTGAATTATTCTGAATTCATTTGAATTATACTGAAATATTTTGAATTATTCTGAATTCATTTGAATTATTCTGCATTCAATTGAATAATTCAAACTATTCACAATAATTTCGAATTTTCCTGAATTATTTCGAATTTTTCTGAATTATTCCCAATTCATTTGAATTATTCTGAATTCATTTGAATTATTCTGAATTCATTTGAATTATTCTGAAATATTTTGAATAATTTGAATTATTCAGAATTATTTCGAATTTTGCTGAATTATTCCAAATTCATTTGAATTATTCTGAATTCATTTGAATTATTCCGAATTCATTTGAATTATACTGAAATATTTTGAATTATTCTGAATTCATTTGAATTATTCTGAATTCATTTTAATTATTCTCAATTCAATTGAATAATTCAAATTATTCACAATCATTTCGAATTTTCCTGAATTATTTCGAATTTTTCTGAATTATTCCCAATTAATTTGAATTATTATGAATTCATTTGAATTATTCTGAATTCATTTGAATTATTCTGAATTCATTTGAATTATTCTGAAATATTTTGAATAATTTGAATTATTCAGAATTATTTCGAATTTTGCTGAAGTATTCCAAATTAACGTGAATTATTCTGAATTAAGTTGAATTATTCTGAATTCATTTGAATTATACTGAAATATTTTGAATAATTTCAATTATTCAGAATTATTTCGAATTTTTCTGAATTATTCCCAATTCATTTGAATTATTCTGAATTCATTTGAATTATTCTGAATTCATTTGAATTATTCTGAATTCATTTGAATTATTCTGAAATATTTTGAATAATTTGAATTATTCAGAATTATTTCGAATTTTGCTGAAGTATTCCAAATTAACGTGAATTATTCTGAATTCATTTGAATTATTCTGAATTCATTTGAATTATACTGAAATATTTTGAATTATTCTGAATTCATTTGAATTATTCTGCATTCAATTGAATAATTCAAACTATTCACAATAATTTCGAATTTTCCTGAATTATTTCGAATTTTTCTGAATTATTCCCAATTCATTTGAATTATTCTGAATTCATTTGAATTATTCTGAATTCATTTGAATTATTCTGAAATATTTTGAATAATTTGAATTATTCAGAATTATTTCGAATTTTGCTGAATTATTCCAAATTCATTTGAATTATTCTGAATTCATTTGAATTATTCTGAATTCATTTGAATTATACTGAAATATTTTGAATTATTCTGAATTCATTTGAATTATTCTGAATTCATTTTAATTATTCTCAATTCAATTGAATAATTCAAATTATTCACAATCATTTCGAATTTTCCTGAATTATTTCGAATTTTTCTGAATTATTCCCAATTAATTTGAATTATTATGAATTCATTTGAATTATTCTGAATTCATTTGAATTATTCTGAATTCATTTGAATTATTCTGAAATATTTTGAATAATTTGAATTATTCAGAATTATTTCGAATTTTGCTGAATTATTCCAAATTAATGTGAATTATTCTGAATTCATTTGAATTATTCTGAATTCATTTGAATTATTCTGAAACATTTTGAATAATTTGAATTATTCAGAATTATTTCGAATTTTGCTGAAGTATTCCAAATTAACGTGAATTATTCTGAATTCATTTGAATTATTCTGAATTCATTTGAATTATACTGAAATATTTTGAATTATTCTGAATTCATTTGAATTATTCTGCATTCAATTGAATAATTCAAATTATTCACAATAATTTCGAATTTTCCTGAATTATTTCGAATTTTTCTGAATTATTCTGAATTCATTTGAATTATTCTGAATTCATTTGAATTATTCTGAAATATTTTGAATAATTTGAATTATTCAGAATTATTTCGAATTTTGCTGAATTATTCCAAATTCATTTGAATTATTCTGAATTCATTTGAATTATTCTGAATTCATTTGAATTCTACTGAAATATTTTGAATTATTCTGAATTCATTTGAATTATTCTGAATTCATTTGAATTATTCTGAATTAATTTGAATTATTCTGAATTAATTTGAATTATTCTGAATTCATTTGAATTATACTGAAATATTTTGAATTATTCTGAATTCATTTGAATTATTCTGAATTCATTTGAATTATTCTCAATTCAATTGAATAATTCAAATTATTCACAATCATTTCGAATTTTCCTGAATTATTTCGAATTTTTCTGAATTATTCCCAATTCATTTGAATTATTCTGAATTCATTTGAATTATTCTGAATTCATTTGAATTATTCTGAAATATTTTGAATAATTTGAATTATTCAGAATTATTTCGAATTTTGCTGAAGTATTCCAAATTAACGTGAATTATTCTGAATTAAGTTGAATTATTCTGAATTCATTTGAATTATACTGAAATATTTTGAATAATTTGAATTATTCAGAATTATTTCGAATTTTTCTGAATTATTCCCAATTCATTTGAATTATTCTGAATTCATTTGAATTATTCTGAATTCATTTGAATTATTCTGAATTCATTTGAATTATTCTGAAATATTTTGAATAATTTGAATTATTCAGAATTATTTCGAATTTTGCTGAAGTATTCCAAATTAACGTGAATTATTCTGAATTCATTTGAATTATTCTGAATTCATTTGAATTATACTGAAATATTTTGAATTATTCTGAATTCATTTGAATTATTCTGCATTCAATTGAATAATTCAAACTATTCACAATAATTTCGAATTTTCCTGAATTATTTCGAATTTTTCTGAATTATTCCCAATTCATTTGAATTATTCTGAATTCATTTGAATTATTCTGAATTCATTTGAATTATTCTGAAATATTTTGAATAATTTGAATTATTCAGAATTATTTCGAATTTTGCTGAATTATTCCAAATTCATTTGAATTATTCTGAATTCATTTGAATTATTCTGAATTCATTTGAATTATACTGAAATATTTTGAATTATTCTGAATTCATTTGAATTATTCTGAATTCATTTGAATTATTCTCAATTCAATTGAATAATTCAAATTATTCACAATCATTTCGAATTTTCCTGAATTATTTCGAATTTTTCTGAATTATTCCCAATTAATTTGAATTATTATGAATTCATTTGAATTATTCTGAATTCATTTGAATTATTCTGAATTCATTTGAATTATTCTGAAATATTTTGAATAATTTGAATTATTCAGAATTATTTCGAATTTTGCTGAATTATTCCAAATTAATGTGAATTATTCTGAATTCATTTGAATTATTCTGAATTCATTTGAATTATTCTGAAACATTTTGAATAATTTGAATTATTCAGAATTATTTCGAATTTTGCTGAAGTATTCCAAATTAACGTGAATTATTCTGAATTCATTTGAATTATTCTGAATTCATTTGAATTATACTGAAATATTTTGAATTATTCTGAATTCATTTGAATTATTCTGCATTCAATTGAATAATTCAAATTATTCACAATAATTTCGAATTTTCCTGAATTATTTCGAATTTTTCTGAATTATTCTGAATTCATTTGAATTATTCTGAATTCATTTGAATTATTCTGAAATATTTTGAATAATTTGAATTATTCAGAATTATTTCGAATTTTGCTGAATTATTCCAAATTCATTTGAATTATTCTGAATTCATTTGAATTATTCTGAATTCATTTGAATTATTCTGAATTCATTTGAATTATACTGAAATATTTTGAATTATTCTGAATTCATGTGAATTATTCTGAATTCATTTGAATTATTCTCAATTCAATTGAATAATTCAAATTATTCACAATCATTTCGAATTTTCCTGAATTATTTCGAATTTTTCTGAATTATTCCCAATTCATTTGAATTATTCTGAATTCATTTGAATTATTCTGAATTCATTTGAATTATTCTGAAATATTTTGAATAATTTCAATTATTCAGAATTATTTCGAATTTTGCTGAATTATTCCAAATTAACGTGAATTATACTGAATTCATTTGAATTATTCTGAATTCATTTGAATTATTCTGAAACATTTTGAATAATTTGAATTATTCAGAATTATTTCGAATTTTGCTGAAGTATTCCAAATTAATGTGAATTATTCTGAATTCATTTGAATTATTCTGAATTCATTTGAATTATACTGAAATATTTTGAATTATTCTGAATTCATTTGAATTATTCTGCATTCAATTGAATAATTCAAATTATTCACAATAATTTCGAATTTTCCTGAATTAGTTCGAATTTTTCTGAATTATTCTGAATTCATTTGAATTATTCTGAATTCATTTGAATTATTCTGAAATATTTTGAATAATTTGAATTATTCAGAATTATTTCGAATTTTGCTGAATTATTCCAAATTCATTTGAATTA
Organism: Hydrolagus colliei; assembly: GCA_035084275.1. Taxonomy (NCBI): domain Eukaryota; kingdom Metazoa; phylum Chordata; class Chondrichthyes; order Chimaeriformes; family Chimaeridae; genus Hydrolagus; species Hydrolagus colliei. The sequence continues at coordinate 71,625 of JAYJKW010000521.1, read as the reverse complement.
TTCTGAATTCATTTGAATTATTCTGAATTCATTTGAATTATTCTGAATTCATTTGAATTATACTGAAATATTTTGAATTATTCTGAATTCATTTGAATTATTCTGAATTCATTTGAATTATTCTGAATTAATTTGAATTATTCTGAATTAATTTGAATTATTCTGAATTCATTTGAATTATACTGAAATATTTTGAATTATTCTGAATTCATGTGAATTATTCTGAATTCATTTGAATTATTCTCAATTCAATTGAATAATTCAAATTATTCACAATCATTTCGAATTTTCCTGAATTATTTCGAATTTTTCTGAATTATTCCCAATTCATTTGAATTATTCTGAATTCATTTGAATTATTCTGAATTCATTTGAATTATTCTGAAATATTTTGAATAATTTGAATTATTTCGAATTTTGCTGAAGTATTCCAAATTAACGTGAATTATTCTGAATTAAGTTGAATTATTCTGAATTCATTTGAATTATACTGAAATATTTTGAATAATTTGAATTATTCAGAATTATTTCGAATTTTTCTGAATTATTCCCAACTCATTTGAATTATTCTGAATTCATTTGAATTATACTGAGATATTTTGAATAATTTGAATTATTCAGAATTATTTCGAATTTTTCTGAATTATTCCAAATTCATTTGAATTATTCTGAATTCATTTGAATTATTCTGAATTCATTTGAATAATTTGAATTATTCAGAATTATATCGAATTTGTCTGAATTATTCCCAATTAATTTCAATTATTCTGAATTCATTTGAATTATTCTGAATTCATTTGAATTATTCTGAATTCATTTGAATTATTCTGAAATGTTTTGAATAATTTAAATTATTCAGAATTATTTCGAATTTTGCTGAATTATTCCAAATTCATTTGAATTATTCTGAATTCATTTGAATTATTCTGAATTCATTTGAATTATTCTGAAATATTTTGAATAATTTGAATTATTCAGAATTATTTCGAATTATTCTGAATTCATTTGAATTATTCTCAATTCAATTGAATAATTCAAATTATTCACAATCATTTCGAATTTTCCTGAATTATTTCGAATTTTTCTGAATTATTCCCAATTAATTTGAATTATTCTGAATTCATTTGAATTATTCTGAATTCATTTGAATTATTCTGAATTCATTTGAATTATTCTGAAATATTTTGAATAATTTGAATTATTCAGAATTATTTCGAATTTTGCTGAAGTATTCCAAATTAATGTGAATTATTCTGAATTCATTTGAATTATTCTGAATTCATTTGAATTATTCTGAATTCATTTGAATTATTCTGAATTCATTTGAATTATTCTGAAATATTTTGAATAATTTGAATTATTCAGAATTATTTCGAATTTTGCTGAAGTATTCCAAATTAATGTGAATTATTCTGAATTCATTTGAATTATTCTGAATTCATTTGAATTATTCTGAAATATTTTGAATAATTTGAATTATTCAGAATTATTTCGAATTTTGCTGAATTATTCCAAATTCATTTGAATTATTCTGAATTCATTTGAATTATTCTGAATTCATTTGAATTATACTGAAATATTTTGAATTATTCTGAATTCATTTGAATTATTCTGAATTCATTTGAATTATTCTGAATTAATTTGAATTATTCTGAATTCATTTGAATTATACTGAAATATTTTGAATTATTCTGAATTCATTTGAATTATTCTGAATTCATTTGAATTATTCTCAATTCAATTGAATAATTCAAATTATTCACAATCATTTCGAATTTTCCTGAATTATTTCGAATTTTTCTGAATTATTCCCAATTCATTTGAATTATTCTGAATTCATTTGAATTATTCTGAATTCATTTGAATTATTCTGAAATATTTTGAATAATTTGAATTATTCAGAATTATTTCGAATTTTGCTGAAGTATTCCAAATTAACGTGAATTATTCTGAATTAAGTTGAATTATTCTGAATTCATTTGAATTATACTGAAATATTTTGAATAATTTGAATTATTCAGAATTATTTCGAATTTTTCTGAATTATTCCCAATTCATTTGAATTATTCTGAATTCATTTGAATTATTCTGAATTCATTTGAATTATTCTGAATTCATTTGAATTATTCTGAAATATTTTGAATAATTTGAATTATTCTGAATTATTTCGAATTTTGCTGAAGTATTCCAAATTAACGTGAATTATTCTGAATTCATTTGAATTATTCTGAATTCATTTGAATTATTCTGAAATATTTTGAATAATTTGAATTATTCAGAATTATTTCGAATTATTCTGAATTCATTTGAATTATTCTCAATTCAATTGAATAATTCAAATTATTCACAATCATTTCGAATTTTCCTGAATTATTTCGAATTTTTCTGAATTATTCTGAATTCATTTGAATTATTCTGAATTCATTTCAATTATTCTGAATTCATTTGAATTATTCTGAAATATTTTGAATAATTTGAATTATTCAGAATTATTTCGAATTTTGCTGAATTATTCCAAATTCATTTGAATTATTCGGAATTCATTTGAATTATTCGGAATTCATTTGAATTATTCTGAATTAATTTGAATTATTCTGAATTCATTTGAATTATACTGAAATATTTTGAATTATTCTGAATTCATTTGAATTATTCTCAATTCATTTGAATTATTCTCAATTCAATTGAATAATTTAAATTATTCACAATCATTTCGAATTTTCCTGAATTATTTCGAATTTTTCTGAATTATTCCCAATTAATTTGAATTATTCTGAATTTATTTGAATTATTCTGAATTCATTTGAATTATTCTGAATTCATTTGAATTATTCTGAAATATTTTGAATAATTTGAATTATTCAGAATTATTTCGAATTTTGCTGAATTATTCCAAATTCATTTGAATTATTCTGAATTCATTTGAATTATTCTGAATTCATTTGAATTATACTGAAATATTTTGAATTATTCTGAATTCATTTGAATTATTCTGAATTCATTTGAATTATTCTGAATTCATTTGAATTATTCTGAATTAATTTGAATTATTCTGAATTCATTTGAATTATACTGAAATATTTTGAATTATTCTGAATTCATTTGAATTATTCTGAATTCATTTGAATTATTCTCAATTCAATTGAATAATTCAAATTATTCACAATCATTTCGAATTTTCCTGAATTATTTCGAATTTTTCTGAATTATTCCCAATTCATTTGAATTATTCTGAATTCATTTGAATTATTCTGAATTCATTTGAAGTATTCTGAATTCATTTGAATTATTCTGAATGCATTTGAATTATTCTGAAATATTTTGAATAATTTGAATTATTCTGAATTATTTCGAATTTTGCTGAAGTATTCCAAATTAACGTGAATTATTCTGAATTCATTTGAATTATTCTGAATTCATTTGAATTATTCTGAAACATTTTGAATAATTTGAATTATTCAGAATTATTTCGAATTTTGCTGAAGTATTCCAAATTAACGTGAATTATTCTGAATTCATTTGAATTATTCTGAATTCATTTGAATTATACTGAAATATTTTGAATTATTCTGAATTCATTTGAATTATTCTGAATTCATTTGAATTATTCTGAATTAATTTGAATTATTCTGAATTAATTTGAATTATTCTGAATTCATTTGAATTATACTGAAATGTTTTGAATAATTTAAATTATTCAGAATTATTTCGAATTTTGCTGAATTATTCCAAATTCATTTGAATTATTCTGAATTCATTTGAATTATTCTGAATTCATTTGAATTATACTGAAATATTTTGAATTATTCTGAATTCATTTGAATTATTCTGAATTCATTTGAATTATTCTGAATTAATTTGAATTATTCTGAATTAATTTGAATTATTCTGAATTCATTTGAATTATACTGAAATATTTTGAATTATTCTGAATTCATTTGAATTATTCTGAATTCATTTGAATTATTCTGAATTCATTTGAATTATTCTGAATTCATTTGAATTATTCTGAAATATTTTGAATAATTTGAATTAATCAGAATTATTTCGAATTTTGCTGAATTATTCCAAATTAATGTGAATTATTCTGAATTCATTTGAATTATTCTGAATTCATTTGAATTATACTGAGATATTTTGAATAATTTGAATTATTCAGAATTATTTCGAATTTTTCTGAATTATTCCAAATTCATTTGAATTATTCTGAATTCATTTGAATTATTCTGAATTCATTTGAATAATTTGAATTATTCAGAATTATATCGAATTTTTCTGAATTATTCCCAATTAATTTAAATTATTCTGAATTCATTTGAATTATTCTGAATTCATTTGAATTATTCTGAATTCATTTGAATTATTCTGAAATGTTTTGAATAATTTAAATTATTCAGAATTATTTCGAATTTTGCTGAATTATTCGGAATTCATTTGAATTATTCTGAATTCATTTGAATTATACTGAAATATTTTGAATTATTCTGAATTCATTTGAATTATTCTGAATTCATTTGAATTATTCTGAATTAATTTGAATTATTCTGAATTAATTTGAATTATTCTGAATTCATTTGAATTATACTGAAATATTTTGAATTATTCTGAATTCATTTGAATTATTCTGAATTCATTTGAATTATTCTGAATTCATTTGAATTATTCTGAATTCATTTGAATTATTCTGAAATATTTTGAATAATTTGAATTATTCAGAATTATTTCGAATTTTGCTGAATTATTCCAAATTAATGTGAATTATTCTGAATTCATTTGAATTATTCTGAATTCATTTGAATTATACTGAGATATTTTGAATAATTTGAATTATTCAGAATTATTTCGAATTTTTCTGAATTATTCCAAATTCATTTGAATTATTCTGAATTCATTTGAATTATTCTGAATTCATTTGAATAATTTGAATTATTCAGAATTATATCGAATTTTTCTGAATTATTCCCAATTAATTTAAATTATTCTGAATTCATTTGAATTATTCTGAATTCATTTGAATTATTCTGAATTCATTTGAATTATTCTGAAATGTTTTGAATAATTTAAATTATTCAGAATTATTTCGAATTTTGCTGAATTATTCGGAATTCATTTGAATTATTCTGAATTCATTTGAATTATTCTGAATTAATTTGAATTATTCTGAATTAATTTGAATTATTCTGAATTCATTTGAATTATACTGAAATATTTTGAATTATTCTGAATTCATTTGAATTATTCTGAATTCATTTGAATTATACTGAAATATTTTGAATTATACTGAAATATTTTGAATTATTCTGAATTCATTTGAATTATACTGAAATATTTTGAATTATTCTGAATTCATTTGAATTATTCTGAATTCATTTGAATTATTCTGAATTCATTTGAATTATTCTGAATTCATTTGAATTATTCTGAAATATTTTGAATAATTTGAATTATTCAGAATTATTTCGAATTTTGCTGAATTATTCCAAATTAATGTGAATTATTCTGAATTCATTTGAATTATTCTGAATTCATTTGAATTATACTGAGATATTTTGAATAATTTGAATTATTCTGAATTATTTCGAATTTTTCTGAATTATTCCAAATTCATTTGAATTATTCTGAATTCATTTGAATTATTCTGAATTCATTTGAATAATTTGAATTATTCAGAATTATATCGAATTTTTCTGAATTATTCCCAATTAATTTAAATTATTCTGAATTCATTTGAATTATTCTGAATTCATTTGAATTATTCTGAAATGTTTTGAATAATTTAAATTATTCAGAATTATTTCGAATTTTGCTGAATTATTCCAAATTCATTTGAATTATTCCAAATTCATTTGAATTATTCTGAATTCATTTGAATTATTCTGAAGTCATTTGAATTATACTGAAATATTTTGAATTATTCTGAATTCATTTGAATTATTCTCAATTCATTTGAATTATTCTCAATTCAATTGAATAATTCAAATTATTCACAATCATTTCGAATTTTCCTGAATTATTCCGAATTTTTCGGAATTATTCCCAATTCATTTGAATTATTCTGAATTCATTTGAATTATTCTGAATTCATTTGAATTATTCTGAAATATTTTGAATAATTTGAATTATTCAGAATTATTTCGAATTTTGCTGAAGTATTCCAAATTAACGTGAATTATTCTGAATTCATTTGAATTATTCTCAATTCAATTGAATAATTCAAATTATTCACAATCATTTCGAATTTTCCTGAATTATTTCGAATTTTTCTGAATTATTCCCAATTAATTTGAATTATTCTGAATTCATTTGAATTATTCTGAATTCATTTGAATTATTCTGAATTCATTTGAATTATTCTGAAATATTTTGAATAATTTGAATTATTCAGAATTATTTCGAATTTTGCTGAAGTATTCCAAATTAATGTGAATTATTCTGAATTCATTTGAATTATTCTGAATTCATTTGAATTATTCTGAATTCATTTGAATTATACTGAGATATTTTGAATAATTTGAATTATTCAGAATTATTTCGAATTTTTCTGAAATATTCCAAATTCATTTGAATTATTCTGAATTCATTTGAATTATTCTGAATTCATTTGAATTATTCTGAATTCATTTGAATTATTCTGAATTCATTTGAATTATACTGAGATATTTTGAATAATTTGAATTATTCAGAATTATTTCGAATTTTTCTGAAATATTCCAAATTCATTTGAATTATTCTGAATTCATTTGAATTATTCTGAATTCATTTGAATTATTCTGAAATATTTTGAATAATTTGAATTATTCAGAATTATTTCGAATTATTCTGAATTCATTTGAATTATTCTCAATTCGATTGAATAATTCAAATTATTCACAATCATTTCGAATTTTCCTGAATTATTTCGAATTTTTCTGAATTATTCCCAATTAATTTGAATTATTCTGAATTCATTTGAATTATTCTGAATTCATTTGAATTATTCTGAATTCATTTGAATTATTCTGAAATATTTTGAATAATTTGAATTATTCAGAATTATTTCGAATTTTGCTGAAGTATTCCAAATTAATGTGAATTATTCTGAATTCATTTGAATTATTCTGAATTCATTTGAATTATACTGAGATATTTTGAATAATTTGAATTATTCAGAATTATTTCGAATTTTTCTGAAATATTCCAAATTCATTTGAATTATTCTGAATTCATTTGAATTATTCTGAATTCATTTGAATTATTCAGAAATATTTTGAATAATTTGAATTATTCAGAATTATTTCGAATTATTCTGAATTCATTTGAATTATTCTCAATTCAATTGAATAATTCAAATTATTCACAATCATTTCGAATTTTCCTGAATTATTTCGAATTTTTCTGAATTATTCCCAATTAATTTGAATTATTCTGAATTCATTTGAATTATTCTGAATTCATTTGAATTATTCTGAATTCATTTGAATTATTCTGAAATATTTTGAATAATTTGAATTATTCAGAATTATTTCGAATTTTGCTGAAGTATTCCAAATTAATGTGAATTATTCTGAATTCATTTGAATTATTCTGAATTCATTTGAATTATTCTGAAACATTTTGAATAATTTGAATTATTCAGAATTATTTCGAATTTTGCTGAAGTATTCCAAATTAATGTGAATTATTCTGAATTCATTTGAATTATTCTGAATTCATTTGAATTATACTGAAATATTTTGAATTATTCTGAATTCATTTGAATTATTCTGCATTCAATTGAATAATTCAAATTATTCACAATAATTTCGAATTTTCCTGAATTATTTCGAATTTTTCTGAATTATTCTGAATTCATTTGAATTATTCTGAATTCATTTGAATTATTCTGAAATATTTTGAATAATTTGAATTATTCAGAATTATTTCGAATTTTGCTGAATTATTCCAAATTCATTTGAATTATTCTGAATTCATTTGAATTATTCTGAATTCATTTGAATTATACTGAAATATTTTGAATTATTCTGAATTCATTTGAATTATTCTGAATTCATTTGAATTATTCTCAATTCAATTGAATAATTCAAATTATTCACAATCATTTCGAATTTTCCTGAATTATTTCGAATTTTTCTGAATTATTCCCAATTAATTTGAATTATTATGAATTCATTTGAATTATTCTGAATTCATTTGAATTATTCTGAAATATTTTGAATAATTTGAATTATTCAGAATTATTTCGAATTTTGCTGAAGTATTCCAAATTAACGTGAATTATTCTGAATTAAGTTGAATTATTCTGAATTCATTTGAATTATACTGAAATATTTTGAATAATTTGAATTATTCAGAATTATTTCGAATTTTTCTGAATTATTCCCAACTCATTTGAATTATTCTGAATTCATTTGAATTATACTGAGATATTTTGAATAATTTGAATTATTCAGAATTATTTCGAATTTTTCTGAATTATTCCAAATTCATTTGAATTATTCTGAATTCATTTGAATTATTCTGAATTCATTTGAATAATTTGAATTATTCAGAATTATATCGAATTTGTCTGAATTATTCCCAATTAATTTCAATTATTCTGAATTCATTTGAATTATTCTGAATTCATTTGAATTATTCTGAATTCATTCGAATTATTCTGAAATGTTTTGAATAATTTAAATTATTCAGAATTATTTCGAATTTTGCTGAATTATTCCAAATTCATTTGAATTATTCTGAATTCATTTGAATTATTCTGAATTCATTTGAATTATTCTGAATTCATTTGAATTATACTGAAATATTTTGAATTATTCTGAATTCATTTGAATTATTCTGAATTCATTTGAATTATTCTCAATTCAATTGAATAATTCAAATTATTCACAATCATTTCGAATTTTCCTGAATTATTCCGAATTTTTCTGAATTATTCCCAATTAATTTGAATTATTCTGAATTCATTTGAATTATTCTGAATTCATTTGAATTATTCTGAATTCATTTGAATTATTCTGAAATATTTTGAATAATTTGAATTATTCAGAATTATTTCGAATTTTGCTGAAGTATTCCAAATTAACGTGAATTATTCTGAATTCATTTGAATTATTCTGAATTCATTTGAATTATACTGAAATATTTTGAATTATTCTGAATTCATTTGAATTATTCTACATTCAATTGAATAATTCAAACTATTCACAATAATTTCGAATTTTCCTGAATTATTTCGAATTTTTCTGAATTATTCCCAATTCATTTGAATTATTCTGAATTCATTTGAATTATTCTGAATTCATTTGAATTATTCTGAAATATTTTGAATAATTCAAATTATTCAGAATTATTTCGAATTTTGCTGAATTATTCCAAATTCATTTGAATTATTCTGAATTCATTTGAATTATTCTGAATTCATTTGAATTATACTGAGATATTTTGAATAATTTGAATTATTCAGAATTATTTCGAATTTTTCTGAAATATTCCAAATTCATTTGAATTATTCTGAATTCATTTGAATTATTCTGAATTCATTTGAATTATTCTGAAATATTTTGAATAATTTGAATTATTCAGAATTATTTCGAATTATGCTGAAGTATTCCAAATTAATGTGAATTATTCTGAATTCAATTTGAATTATTCTGAATTCATTTGAATTATTCTGAAATATTTTGAATAATTTGAATTATTCAGAATTATTTCGAATTTTGCTGAATTATTCCAAATTCATTTGAATTATTCTGAATTCATTTGAATTATTCTGAATTCATTTGAATTATACTGAAATATTTTGAATTATTCTGAATTCATTTGAATTATTCTGAATTCATTTGAATTATTCTGAATTCATTTGAATTATTCTGAATTAATTTGAATTATTCTGAATTCATTTGAATTATACTGAAATATTTTGAATTATTCTGAATTCATTTGAATTATTCTGAATTCATTTGAATTATTCCAATTCAATTGAATAATTCAAATTATTCACAATCATTTCGAATTTTCCTGAATTATTTCGAATTTTTCTGAATTATTCCCAATTCATTTGAATTATTCTGAATTCATTTGAATTATTCTGAATTCATTTGAATTATTCTGAAATATTTTGAATAATTTGAATTATTCAGAATTATTTCGAATTTTGCTGAAGTATTCCAAATTAACGTGAATTATTCTGAATTAAGTTGAATTATTCTGAATTCATTTGAATTATACTGAAATATTTTGAATAATTTGAATTATTCAGAATTATTTCGAATTTTTCTGAATTATTCCCAATTCATTTGAATTATTCTGAATTCATTTGAATTATTCTGAATTCATTTGAATTATTCTGAATTCATTTGAATTATTCTGAAATATTTTGAATAATTTGAATTATTCAGAATTATTTCGAATTTTGCTGAAGTATTCCAAATTAACGTGAATTATTCTGAATTCATTTGAATTATTCTGAATTCATTTGAATTATACTGAAATATTTTGAATTATTCTGAATTCATTTGAATTATTCTGCATTCAATTGAATAATTCAAACTATTCACAATAATTTCGAATTTTCCTGAATTATTTCGAATTTTTCTGAATTATTCCCAATTCATTTGAATTATTCTGAATTCATTTGAATTATTCTGAATTCATTTGAATTATTCTGAAATATTTTGAATAATTTGAATTATTCAGAATTATTTCGAATTTTGCTGAATTATTCCAAATTCATTTGAATTATTCTGAATTCATTTGAATTATTCTGAATTCATTTGAATTATACTGAAATATTTTGAATTATTCTGAATTCATTTGAATTATTCTGAATTCATTTGAATTATTCTCAATTCAATTGAATAATTCAAATTATTCACAATCATTTCGAATTTTCCTGAATTATTTCGAATTTTTCTGAATTATTCCCAATTAATTTGAATTATTATGAATTCATTTGAATTATTCTGAATTCATTTGAATTATTCTGAATTCATTTGAATTATTCTGAAATATTTTGAATAATTTGAATTATTCAGAATTATTTCGAATTTTGCTGAATTATTCCAAATTAATGTGAATTATTCTGAATTCATTTGAATTATTCTGAATTCATTTGAATTATTCTGAAACATTTTGAATAATTTGAATTATTCAGAATTATTTCGAATTTTGCTGAAGTATTCCAAATTAACGTGAATTATTCTGAATTCATTTGAATTATTCTGAATTCATTTGAATTATACTGAAATATTTTGAATTATTCTGAATTCATTTGAATTATTCTGCATTCAATTGAATAATTCAAATTATTCACAATAATTTCGAATTTTCCTGAATTATTTCGAATTTTTCTGAATTATTCTGAATTCATTTGAATTATTCTGAATTCATTTGAATTATTCTGAAATATTTTGAATAATTTGAATTATTCAGAATTATTTCGAATTTTGCTGAATTATTCCAAATTCATTTGAATTATTCTGAATTCATTTGAATTATTCTGAATTCATTTGAATTATTCTGAATTCATTTGAATTATACTGAAATATTTTGAATTATTCTGAATTCATGTGAATTATTCTGAATTCATTTGAATTATTCTCAATTCAATTGAATAATTCAAATTATTCACAATCATTTCGAATTTTCCTGAATTATTTCGAATTTTTCTGAATTATTCCCAATTCATTTGAATTATTCTGAATTCATTTGAATTATTCTGAATTCATTTGAATTATTCTGAAATATTTTGAATAATTTCAATTATTCAGAATTATTTCGAATTTTGCTGAATTATTCCAAATTAACGTGAATTATACTGAATTCATTTGAATTATTCTGAATTCATTTGAATTATTCTGAAACATTTTGAATAATTTGAATTATTCAGAATTATTTCGAATTTAGCTGAAGTATTCCAAATTAATGTGAATTATTCTGAATTCATTTGAATTATTCTGAATTCATTTGAATTATACTGAAATATTTTGAATTATTCTGAATTCATTTGAATTATTCTGCATTCAATTGAATAATTCAAATTATTCACAATAATTTCGAATTTTCCTGAATTAGTTCGAATTTTTCTGAATTATTCTGAATTCATTTGAATTATTCTGAATTCATTTGAATTATTCTGAAATATTTTGAATAATTTGAATTATTCAGAATTATTTCGAATTTTGCTGAATTATTCCAAATTCATTTGAATTATTCTGAATTCATTTGAATTATTCTGAATTCATTTGAATTATTCTGAATTCATTTGAATTATACTGAAATATTTTGAATTATTCTGAATTCATTTGAATTATTCTGAATTCATTTGAATTATTCTGAATTAATTTGAATTATTCTGAATTAATTTGAATTATTCTGAATTCATTTGAATTATACTGAAATATTTTGAATTATTCTGAATTCATGTGAATTATTCTGAATTCATTTGAATTATTCTCAATTCAATTGAATAATTCAAATTATTCACAATCATTTCGAATTTTCCTGAATTATTTCGAATTTTTCTGAATTATTCCCAATTCATTTGAATTATTCTGAATTCATTTGAATTATTCTGAATTCATTTGAATTATTCTGAAATATTTTGAATAATTTGAATTATTTCGAATTTTGCTGAAGTATTCCAAATTAACGTGAATTATTCTGAATTAAGTTGAATTATTCTGAATTCATTTGAATTATACTGAAATATTTTGAATAATTTGAATTATTCAGAATTATTTCGAATTTTTCTGAATTATTCCCAACTCATTTGAATTATTCTGAATTCATTTGAATTATACTGAGATATTTTGAATAATTTGAATTATTCAGAATTATTTCGAATTTTTCTGAATTATTCCAAATTCATTTGAATTATTCTGAATTCATTTGAATTATTCTGAATTCATTTGAATAATTTGAATTATTCAGAATTATATCGAATTTGTCTGAATTATTCCCAATTAATTTCAATTATTCTGAATTCATTTGAATTATTCTGAATTCATTTGAATTATTCTGAATTCATTTGAATTATTCTGAAATGTTTTGAATAATTTAAATTATTCAGAATTATTTCGAATTTTGCTGAATTATTCCAAATTCATTTGAATTATTCTGAATTCATTTGAATTATTCTGAATTCATTTGAATTATTCTGAAATATTTTGAATAATTTGAATTATTCAGAATTATTTCGAATTATTCTGAATTCATTTGAATTATTCTCAATTCAATTGAATAATTCAAATTATTCACAATCATTTCGAATTTTCCTGAATTATTTCGAATTTTTCTGAATTATTCCCAATTAATTTGAATTATTCTGAATTCATTTGAATTATTCTGAATTCATTTGAATTATTCTGAATTCATTTGAATTATTCTGAAATATTTTGAATAATTTGAATTATTCAGAATTATTTCGAATTTTGCTGAAGTATTCCAAATTAATGTGAATTATTCTGAATTCATTTGAATTATTCTGAATTCATTTGAATTATTCTGAATTCATTTGAATTATTCTGAATTCATTTGAATTATTCTGAAATATTTTGAATAATTTGAATTATTCAGAATTATTTCGAATTTTGCTGAAGTATTCCAAATTAATGTGAATTATTCTGAATTCATTTGAATTATTCTGAATTCATTTGAATTATTCTGAAATATTTTGAATAATTTGAATTATTCAGAATTATTTCGAATTTTGCTGAATTATTCCAAATTCATTTGAATTATTCTGAATTCATTTGAATTATTCTGAATTCATTTGAATTATACTGAAATATTTTGAATTATTCTGAATTCATTTGAATTATTCTGAATTCATTTGAATTATTCTGAATTAATTTGAATTATTCTGAATTCATTTGAATTATACTGAAATATTTTGAATTATTCTGAATTCATTTGAATTATTCTGAATTCATTTGAATTATTCTCAATTCAATTGAATAATTCAAATTATTCACAATCATTTCGAATTTTCCTGAATTATTTCGAATTTTTCTGAATTATTCCCAATTCATTTGAATTATTCTGAATTCATTTGAATTATTCTGAATTCATTTGAATTATTCTGAAATATTTTGAATAATTTGAATTATTCAGAATTATTTCGAATTTTGCTGAAGTATTCCAAATTAACGTGAATTATTCTGAATTAAGTTGAATTATTCTGAATTCATTTGAATTATACTGAAATATTTTGAATAATTTGAATTATTCAGAATTATTTCGAATTTTTCTGAATTATTCCCAATTCATTTGAATTATTCTGAATTCATTTGAATTATTCTGAATTCATTTGAATTATTCTGAATTCATTTGAATTATTCTGAAATATTTTGAATAATTTGAATTATTCTGAATTATTTCGAATTTTGCTGAAGTATTCCAAATTAACGTGAATTATTCTGAATTCATTTGAATTATTCTGAATTCATTTGAATTATTCTGAAATATTTTGAATAATTTGAATTATTCAGAATTATTTCGAATTATTCTGAATTCATTTGAATTATTCTCAATTCAATTGAATAATTCAAATTATTCACAATCATTTCGAATTTTCCTGAATTATTTCGAATTTTTCTGAATTATTCTGAATTCATTTGAATTATTCTGAATTCATTTCAATTATTCTGAATTCATTTGAATTATTCTGAAATATTTTGAATAATTTGAATTATTCAGAATTATTTCGAATTTTGCTGAATTATTCCAAATTCATTTGAATTATTCGGAATTCATTTGAATTATTCGGAATTCATTTGAATTATTCTGAATTAATTTGAATTATTCTGAATTCATTTGAATTATACTGAAATATTTTGAATTATTCTGAATTCATTTGAATTATTCTCAATTCATTTGAATTATTCTCAATTCAATTGAATAATTTAAATTATTCACAATCATTTCGAATTTTCCTGAATTATTTCGAATTTTTCTGAATTATTCCCAATTAATTTGAATTATTCTGAATTTATTTGAATTATTCTGAATTCATTTGAATTATTCTGAATTCATTTGAATTATTCTGAAATATTTTGAATAATTTGAATTATTCAGAATTATTTCGAATTTTGCTGAATTATTCCAAATTCATTTGAATTATTCTGAATTCATTTGAATTATTCTGAATTCATTTGAATTATACTGAAATATTTTGAATTATTCTGAATTCATTTGAATTATTCTGAATTCATTTGAATTATTCTGAATTCATTTGAATTATTCTGAATTAATTTGAATTATTCTGAATTCATTTGAATTATACTGAAATATTTTGAATTATTCTGAATTCATTTGAATTATTCTGAATTCATTTGAATTATTCTCAATTCAATTGAATAATTCAAATTATTCACAATCATTTCGAATTTTCCTGAATTATTTCGAATTTTTCTGAATTATTCCCAATTCATTTGAATTATTCTGAATTCATTTGAATTATTCTGAATTCATTTGAAGTATTCTGAATTCATTTGAATTATTCTGAATGCATTTGAATTATTCTGAAATATTTTGAATAATTTGAATTATTCTGAATTATTTCGAATTTTGCTGAAGTATTCCAAATTAACGTGAATTATTCTGAATTCATTTGAATTATTCTGAATTCATTTGAATTATTCTGCATTCAATTGAATAATTCAAATTATTCACAATAATTTCGAATTTTCCTGAATTAGTTCGAATTTTTCTGAATTATTCTGAATTCATTTGAATTATTCTGAATTCATTTGAATTATTCTGAAATATTTTGAATAATTTGAATTATTCAGAATTATTTCGAATTTTGCTGAATTATTCCAAATTCATTTGAATTATTCTGAATTCATTTGAATTATTCTGAATTCATTTGAATTATTCTGAATTCATTTGAATTATACTGAAATATTTTGAATTATTCTGAATTCATTTGAATTATTCTGAATTCATTTGAATTATTCTGAATTAATTTGAATTATTCTGAATTAATTTGAATTATTCTGAATTCATTTGAATTATACTGAAATATTTTGAATTATTCTGAATTCATGTGAATTATTCTGAATTCATTTGAATTATTCTCAATTCAATTGAATAATTCAAATTATTCACAATCATTTCGAATTTTCCTGAATTATTTCGAATTTTTCTGAATTATTCCCAATTCATTTGAATTATTCTGAATTCATTTGAATTATTCTGAATTCATTTGAATTATTCTGAAATATTTTGAATAATTTGAATTATTTCGAATTTTGCTGAAGTATTCCAAATTAACGTGAATTATTCTGAATTAAGTTGAATTATTCTGAATTCATTTGAATTATACTGAAATATTTTGAATAATTTGAATTATTCAGAATTATTTCGAATTTTTCTGAATTATTCCCAACTCATTTGAATTATTCTGAATTCATTTGAATTATACTGAGATATTTTGAATAATTTGAATTATTCAGAATTATTTCGAATTTTTCTGAATTATTCCAAATTCATTTGAATTATTCTGAATTCATTTGAATTATTCTGAATTCATTTGAATAATTTGAATTATTCAGAATTATATCGAATTTGTCTGAATTATTCCCAATTAATTTCAAT
The DNA here is from genome assembly GCA_035084275.1 of Hydrolagus colliei. Classification (NCBI taxonomy): domain Eukaryota; kingdom Metazoa; phylum Chordata; class Chondrichthyes; order Chimaeriformes; family Chimaeridae; genus Hydrolagus; species Hydrolagus colliei. Next base: position 55,047 of record JAYJKW010000521.1, on the reverse strand, counting down.
TATTCTGAATTCATTTGAATTATTCTGAATTCATTTGAATTATTCTGAATTCATTTGAATTATTCTGAAATGTTTTGAATAATTTAAATTATTCAGAATTATTTCGAATTTTGCTGAATTATTCCAAATTCATTTGAATTATTCTGAATTCATTTGAATTATTCTGAATTCATTTGAATTATTCTGAAATATTTTGAATAATTTGAATTATTCAGAATTATTTCGAATTATTCTGAATTCATTTGAATTATTCTCAATTCAATTGAATAATTCAAATTATTCACAATCATTTCGAATTTTCCTGAATTATTTCGAATTTTTCTGAATTATTCCCAATTAATTTGAATTATTCTGAATTCATTTGAATTATTCTGAATTCATTTGAATTATTCTGAATTCATTTGAATTATTCTGAAATATTTTGAATAATTTGAATTATTCAGAATTATTTCGAATTTTGCTGAAGTATTCCAAATTAATGTGAATTATTCTGAATTCATTTGAATTATTCTGAATTCATTTGAATTATTCTGAATTCATTTGAATTATTCTGAATTCATTTGAATTATTCTGAAATATTTTGAATAATTTGAATTATTCAGAATTATTTCGAATTTTGCTGAAGTATTCCAAATTAATGTGAATTATTCTGAATTCATTTGAATTATTCTGAATTCATTTGAATTATTCTGAAATATTTTGAATAATTTGAATTATTCAGAATTATTTCGAATTTTGCTGAATTATTCCAAATTCATTTGAATTATTCTGAATTCATTTGAATTATTCTGAATTCATTTGAATTATACTGAAATATTTTGAATTATTCTGAATTCATTTGAATTATTCTGAATTCATTTGAATTATTCTGAATTAATTTGAATTATTCTGAATTCATTTGAATTATACTGAAATATTTTGAATTATTCTGAATTCATTTGAATTATTCTGAATTCATTTGAATTATTCTCAATTCAATTGAATAATTCAAATTATTCACAATCATTTCGAATTTTCCTGAATTATTTCGAATTTTTCTGAATTATTCCCAATTCATTTGAATTATTCTGAATTCATTTGAATTATTCTGAATTCATTTGAATTATTCTGAAATATTTTGAATAATTTGAATTATTCAGAATTATTTCGAATTTTGCTGAAGTATTCCAAATTAACGTGAATTATTCTGAATTAAGTTGAATTATTCTGAATTCATTTGAATTATACTGAAATATTTTGAATAATTTGAATTATTCAGAATTATTTCGAATTTTTCTGAATTATTCCCAATTCATTTGAATTATTCTGAATTCATTTGAATTATTCTGAATTCATTTGAATTATTCTGAATTCATTTGAATTATTCTGAAATATTTTGAATAATTTGAATTATTCTGAATTATTTCGAATTTTGCTGAAGTATTCCAAATTAACGTGAATTATTCTGAATTCATTTGAATTATTCTGAATTCATTTGAATTATTCTGAAATATTTCTGAATAATTGAATTATTCAGAATTATTTCGAATTATTCTGAATTCATTTGAATTATTCTCAATTCAATTGAATAATTCAAATTATTCACAATCATTTCGAATTTTCCTGAATTATTTCGAATTTTTCTGAATTATTCTGAATTCATTTGAATTATTCTGAATTCATTTCAATTATTCTGAATTCATTTGAATTATTCTGAAATATTTTGAATAATTTGAATTATTCAGAATTATTTCGAATTTTGCTGAATTATTCCAAATTCATTTGAATTATTCGGAATTCATTTGAATTATTCGGAATTCATTTGAATTATTCTGAATTAATTTGAATTATTCTGAATTCATTTGAATTATACTGAAATATTTTGAATTATTCTGAATTCATTTGAATTATTCTCAATTCATTTGAATTATTCTCAATTCAATTGAATAATTTAAATTATTCACAATCATTTCGAATTTTCCTGAATTATTTCGAATTTTTCTGAATTATTCCCAATTAATTTGAATTATTCTGAATTTATTTGAATTATTCTGAATTCATTTGAATTATTCTGAATTCATTTGAATTATTCTGAAATATTTTGAATAATTTGAATTATTCAGAATTATTTCGAATTTTGCTGAATTATTCCAAATTCATTTGAATTATTCTGAATTCATTTGAATTATTCTGAATTCATTTGAATTATACTGAAATATTTTGAATTATTCTGAATTCATTTGAATTATTCTGAATTCATTTGAATTATTCTGAATTCATTTGAATTATTCTGAATTAATTTGAATTATTCTGAATTCATTTGAATTATACTGAAATATTTTGAATTATTCTGAATTCATTTGAATTATTCTGAATTCATTTGAATTATTCTCAATTCAATTGAATAATTCAAATTATTCACAATCATTTCGAATTTTCCTGAATTATTTCGAATTTTTCTGAATTATTCCCAATTCATTTGAATTATTCTGAATTCATTTGAATTATTCTGAATTCATTTGAAGTATTCTGAATTCATTTGAATTATTCTGAATGCATTTGAATTATTCTGAAATATTTTGAATAATTTGAATTATTCTGAATTATTTCGAATTTTGCTGAAGTATTCCAAATTAACGTGAATTATTCTGAATTCATTTGAATTATTCTGAATTCATTTGAATTATTCTGAAACATTTTGAATAATTTGAATTATTCAGAATTATTTCGAATTTTGCTGAAGTATTCCAAATTAACGTGAATTATTCTGAATTCATTTGAATTATTCTGAATTCATTTGAATTATACTGAAATATTTTGAATTATTCTGAATTCATTTGAATTATTCTGAATTCATTTGAATTATTCTGAATTAATTTGAATTATTCTGAATTAATTTGAATTATTCTGAATTCATTTGAATTATACTGAAATGTTTTGAATAATTTAAATTATTCAGAATTATTTCGAATTTTGCTGAATTATTCCAAATTCATTTGAATTATTCTGAATTCATTTGAATTATTCTGAATTCATTTGAATTATACTGAAATATTTTGAATTATTCTGAATTCATTTGAATTATTCTGAATTCATTTGAATTATTCTGAATTAATTTGAATTATTCTGAATTAATTTGAATTATTCTGAATTCATTTGAATTATACTGAAATATTTTGAATTATTCTGAATTCATTTGAATTATTCTGAATTCATTTGAATTATTCTGAATTCATTTGAATTATTCTGAATTCATTTGAATTATTCTGAAATATTTTGAATAATTTGAATTAATCAGAATTATTTCGAATTTTGCTGAATTATTCCAAATTAATGTGAATTATTCTGAATTCATTTGAATTATTCTGAATTCATTTGAATTATACTGAGATATTTTGAATAATTTGAATTATTCAGAATTATTTCGAATTTTTCTGAATTATTCCAAATTCATTTGAATTATTCTGAATTCATTTGAATTATTCTGAATTCATTTGAATAATTTGAATTATTCAGAATTATATCGAATTTTTCTGAATTATTCCCAATTAATTTAAATTATTCTGAATTCATTTGAATTATTCTGAATTCATTTGAATTATTCTGAATTCATTTGAATTATTCTGAAATGTTTTGAATAATTTAAATTATTCAGAATTATTTCGAATTTTGCTGAATTATTCGGAATTCATTTGAATTATTCTGAATTCATTTGAATTATACTGAAATATTTTGAATTATTCTGAATTCATTTGAATTATTCTGAATTCATTTGAATTATTCTGAATTAATTTGAATTATTCTGAATTAATTTGAATTATTCTGAATTCATTTGAATTATACTGAAATATTTTGAATTATTCTGAATTCATTTGAATTATTCTGAATTCATTTGAATTATTCTGAATTCATTTGAATTATTCTGAATTCATTTGAATTATTCTGAAATATTTTGAATAATTTGAATTATTCAGAATTATTTCGAATTTTGCTGAATTATTCCAAATTAATGTGAATTATTCTGAATTCATTTGAATTATTCTGAATTCATTTGAATTATACTGAGATATTTTGAATAATTTGAATTATTCAGAATTATTTCGAATTTTTCTGAATTATTCCAAATTCATTTGAATTATTCTGAATTCATTTGAATTATTCTGAATTCATTTGAATAATTTGAATTATTCAGAATTATATCGAATTTTTCTGAATTATTCCCAATTAATTTAAATTATTCTGAATTCATTTGAATTATTCTGAATTCATTTGAATTATTCTGAATTCATTTGAATTATTCTGAAATGTTTTGAATAATTTAAATTATTCAGAATTATTTCGAATTTTGCTGAATTATTCGGAATTCATTTGAATTATTCTGAATTCATTTGAATTATTCTGAATTAATTTGAATTATTCTGAATTAATTTGAATTATTCTGAATTCATTTGAATTATACTGAAATATTTTGAATTATTCTGAATTCATTTGAATTATTCTGAATTCATTTGAATTATACTGAAATATTTTGAATTATACTGAAATATTTTGAATTATTCTGAATTCATTTGAATTATACTGAAATATTTTGAATTATTCTGAATTCATTTGAATTATTCTGAATTCATTTGAATTATTCTGAATTCATTTGAATTATTCTGAAATATTTTGAATAATTTGAATTATTCAGAATTATTTCGAATTTTGCTGAATTATTCCAAATTAATGTGAATTATTCTGAATTCATTTGAATTATTCTGAATTCATTTGAATTATACTGAGATATTTTGAATAATTTGAATTATTCTGAATTATTTCGAATTTTTCTGAATTATTCCAAATTCATTTGAATTATTCTGAATTCATTTGAATTATTCTGAATTCATTTGAATAATTTGAATTATTCAGAATTATATCGAATTTTTCTGAATTATTCCCAATTAATTTAAATTATTCTGAATTCATTTGAATTATTCTGAATTCATTTGAATTATTCTGAAATGTTTTGAATAATTTAAATTATTCAGAATTATTTCGAATTTTGCTGAATTATTCCAAATTCATTTGAATTATTCCAAATTCATTTGAATTATTCTGAATTCATTTGAATTATTCTGAAGTCATTTGAATTATACTGAAATATTTTGAATTATTCTGAATTCATTTGAATTATTCTCAATTCATTTGAATTATTCTCAATTCAATTGAATAATTCAAATTATTCACAATCATTTCGAATTTTCCTGAATTATTCCGAATTTTTCGGAATTATTCCCAATTCATTTGAATTATTCTGAATTCATTTGAATTATTCTGAATTCATTTGAATTATTCTGAAATATTTTGAATAATTTGAATTATTCAGAATTATTTCGAATTTTGCTGAAGTATTCCAAATTAACGTGAATTATTCTGAATTCATTTGAATTATTCTCAATTCAATTGAATAATTCAAATTATTCACAATCATTTCGAATTTTCCTGAATTATTTCGAATTTTTCTGAATTATTCCCAATTAATTTGAATTATTCTGAATTCATTTGAATTATTCTGAATTCATTTGAATTATTCTGAATTCATTTGAATTATTCTGAAATATTTTGAATAATTTGAATTATTCAGAATTATTTCGAATTTTGCTGAAGTATTCCAAATTAATGTGAATTATTCTGAATTCATTTGAATTATTCTGAATTCATTTGAATTATTCTGAATTCATTTGAATTATACTGAGATATTTTGAATAATTTGAATTATTCAGAATTATTTCGAATTTTTCTGAAATATTCCAAATTCATTTGAATTATTCTGAATTCATTTGAATTATTCTGAATTCATTTGAATTATTCTGAATTCATTTGAATTATTCTGAATTCATTTGAATTATACTGAGATATTTTGAATAATTTGAATTATTCAGAATTATTTCGAATTTTTCTGAAATATTCCAAATTCATTTGAATTATTCTGAATTCATTTGAATTATTCTGAATTCATTTGAATTATTCTGAAATATTTTGAATAATTTGAATTATTCAGAATTATTTCGAATTATTCTGAATTCATTTGAATTATTCTCAATTCGATTGAATAATTCAAATTATTCACAATCATTTCGAATTTTCCTGAATTATTTCGAATTTTTCTGAATTATTCCCAATTAATTTGAATTATTCTGAATTCATTTGAATTATTCTGAATTCATTTGAATTATTCTGAATTCATTTGAATTATTCTGAAATATTTTGAATAATTTGAATTATTCAGAATTATTTCGAATTTTGCTGAAGTATTCCAAATTAATGTGAATTATTCTGAATTCATTTGAATTATTCTGAATTCATTTGAATTATACTGAGATATTTTGAATAATTTGAATTATTCAGAATTATTTCGAATTTTTCTGAAATATTCCAAATTCATTTGAATTATTCTGAATTCATTTGAATTATTCTGAATTCATTTGAATTATTCAGAAATATTTTGAATAATTTGAATTATTCAGAATTATTTCGAATTATTCTGAATTCATTTGAATTATTCTCAATTCAATTGAATAATTCAAATTATTCACAATCATTTCGAATTTTCCTGAATTATTTCGAATTTTTCTGAATTATTCCCAATTAATTTGAATTATTCTGAATTCATTTGAATTATTCTGAATTCATTTGAATTATTCTGAATTCATTTGAATTATTCTGAAATATTTTGAATAATTTGAATTATTCAGAATTATTTCGAATTTTGCTGAAGTATTCCAAATTAATGTGAATTATTCTGAATTCATTTGAATTATTCTGAATTCATTTGAATTATTCTGAAACATTTTGAATAATTTGAATTATTCAGAATTATTTCGAATTTTGCTGAAGTATTCCAAATTAATGTGAATTATTCTGAATTCATTTGAATTATTCTGAATTCATTTGAATTATACTGAAATATTTTGAATTATTCTGAATTCATTTGAATTATTCTGCATTCAATTGAATAATTCAAATTATTCACAATAATTTCGAATTTTCCTGAATTATTTCGAATTTTTCTGAATTATTCTGAATTCATTTGAATTATTCTGAATTCATTTGAATTATTCTGAAATATTTTGAATAATTTGAATTATTCAGAATTATTTCGAATTTTGCTGAATTATTCCAAATTCATTTGAATTATTCTGAATTCATTTGAATTATTCTGAATTCATTTGAATTATACTGAAATATTTTGAATTATTCTGAATTCATTTGAATTATTCTGAATTCATTTGAATTATTCTCAATTCAATTGAATAATTCAAATTATTCACAATCATTTCGAATTTTCCTGAATTATTTCGAATTTTTCTGAATTATTCCCAATTAATTTGAATTATTATGAATTCATTTGAATTATTCTGAATTCATTTGAATTATTCTGAAATATTTTGAATAATTTGAATTATTCAGAATTATTTCGAATTTTGCTGAAGTATTCCAAATTAACGTGAATTATTCTGAATTAAGTTGAATTATTCTGAATTCATTTGAATTATACTGAAATATTTTGAATAATTTGAATTATTCAGAATTATTTCGAATTTTTCTGAATTATTCCCAACTCATTTGAATTATTCTGAATTCATTTGAATTATACTGAGATATTTTGAATAATTTGAATTATTCAGAATTATTTCGAATTTTTCTGAATTATTCCAAATTCATTTGAATTATTCTGAATTCATTTGAATTATTCTGAATTCATTTGAATAATTTGAATTATTCAGAATTATATCGAATTTGTCTGAATTATTCCCAATTAATTTCAATTATTCTGAATTCATTTGAATTATTCTGAATTCATTTGAATTATTCTGAATTCATTCGAATTATTCTGAAATGTTTTGAATAATTTAAATTATTCAGAATTATTTCGAATTTTGCTGAATTATTCCAAATTCATTTGAATTATTCTGAATTCATTTGAATTATTCTGAATTCATTTGAATTATTCTGAATTCATTTGAATTATACTGAAATATTTTGAATTATTCTGAATTCATTTGAATTATTCTGAATTCATTTGAATTATTCTCAATTCAATTGAATAATTCAAATTATTCACAATCATTTCGAATTTTCCTGAATTATTCCGAATTTTTCTGAATTATTCCCAATTAATTTGAATTATTCTGAATTCATTTGAATTATTCTGAATTCATTTGAATTATTCTGAATTCATTTGAATTATTCTGAAATATTTTGAATAATTTGAATTATTCAGAATTATTTCGAATTTTGCTGAAGTATTCCAAATTAACGTGAATTATTCTGAATTCATTTGAATTATTCTGAATTCATTTGAATTATACTGAAATATTTTGAATTATTCTGAATTCATTTGAATTATTCTACATTCAATTGAATAATTCAAACTATTCACAATAATTTCGAATTTTCCTGAATTATTTCGAATTTTTCTGAATTATTCCCAATTCATTTGAATTATTCTGAATTCATTTGAATTATTCTGAATTCATTTGAATTATTCTGAAATATTTTGAATAATTCAAATTATTCAGAATTATTTCGAATTTTGCTGAATTATTCCAAATTCATTTGAATTATTCTGAATTCATTTGAATTATTCTGAATTCATTTGAATTATACTGAGATATTTTGAATAATTTGAATTATTCAGAATTATTTCGAATTTTTCTGAAATATTCCAAATTCATTTGAATTATTCTGAATTCATTTGAATTATTCTGAATTCATTTGAATTATTCTGAAATATTTTGAATAATTTGAATTATTCAGAATTATTTCGAATTATTCTGAATTCATTTGAATTATTCTCAATTCAATTGAATAATTCAAATTATTCACAATCATTTCGAATTTTCCTGAATTATTTCGAATTTTTCTGAATTATTCCCAATTAATTTGAATTATTCTGAATTCATTTGAATTATTCTGAATTCATTTGAATTATTCTGAATTCATTTGAATTATTCTGAAATATTTTGAATAATTTGAATTATTCAGAATTATTTCGAATTTTGCTGAAGTATTCCAAATTAATGTGAATTATTCTGAATTCATTTGAATTATTCTGAATTCATTTGAATTATTCTGAAACATTTTGAATAATTTGAATTATTCAGAATTATTTCGAATTTTGCTGAAGTATTCCAAATTAATGTGAATTATTCTGAATTCATTTGAATTATTCTGAATTCATTTGAATTATACTGAAATATTTTGAATTATTCTGAATTCATTTGAATTATTCTGCATTCAATTGAATAATTCAAATTATTCACAATAATTTCGAATTTTCCTGAATTATTTCGAATTTTTCTGAATTATTCTGAATTCATTTGAATTATTCTGAATTCATTTGAATTATTCTGAAATATTTTGAATAATTTGAATTATTCAGAATTATTTCGAATTTTGCTGAATTATTCCAAATTCATTTTGAATTATTCTGAATTCATTTGAATTATTCTGAATTCATTTGAATTATTCTGAATTCATTTGAATTATACTGAAATATTTTGAATTATTCTGAATTCATGTGAATTATTCTGAATTCATTTGAATTATTCTCAATTCAATTGAATAATTCAAATTATTCACAATCATTTCGAATTTTCCTGAATTATTTCGAATTTTTCTGAATTATTCCCAATTCATTTGAATTATTCTGAATTCATTTGAATTATTCTGAATTCATTTGAATTATTCTGAAATATTTTGAATAATTTGAATTATTCAGAATTATTTCGAATTTTGCTGAAGTATTCCAAATTAATGTGAATTATTCTGAATTCATTTGAATTATTCTGAATTCATTTGAATTATTCTGAAACATTTTGAATAATTTGAATTATTCAGAATTATTTCGAATTTTGCTGAAGTATTCCAAATTAATGTGAATTATTCTGAATTCATTTGAATTATTCTGAATTCATTTGAATTATACTGAAATATTTTGAATTATTCTGAATTCATTTGAATTATTCTGCATTCAATTGAATAATTCAAATTATTCACAATAATTTCGAATTTTCCTGAATTATTTCGAATTTTTCTGAATTATTCTGAATTCATTTGAATTATTCTGAATTCATTTGAATTATTCTGAAATATTTTGAATAATTTGAATTATTCAGAATTATTTCGAATTTTGCTGAATTATTCCAAATTCATTTGAATTATTCTGAATTCATTTGAATTATTCTGAATTCATTTGAATTATTCTGAATTCATTTGAATTATACTGAAATATTTTGAATTATTCTGAATTCATTTGAATTATTCTGAATTCATTTGAATTATTCTGAATTAATTTGAATTATTCTGAATTAATTTGAATTATTCTGAATTCATTTGAATTATACTGAAATATTTTGAATTATTCTGAATTCATGTGAATTATTCTGAATTCATTTGAATTATTCTCAATTCAATTGAATAATTCAAATTATTCACAATCATTTCGAATTTTCCTGAATTATTTCGAATTTTTCTGAATTATTCCCAATTCATTTGAATTATTCTGAATTCATTTGAATTATTCTGAATTCATTTGAATTATTCTGAAATATTTTGAATAATTTGAATTATTCAGAATTATTTCGAATTTTGCTGAAGTATTCCAAATTAACGTGAATTATTCTGAATTAAGTTGAATTATTCTGAATTCATTTGAATTATACTGAAATATTTTGAATAATTTGAATTATTCAGAATTATTTCGAATTTTTCTGAATTATTCCCAACTCATTTGAATTATTCTGAATTCATTTGAATTATACTGAGATATTTTGAATAATTTGAATTATTCAGAATTATTTCGAATTTTTCTGAATTATTCCAAATTCATTTGAATTATTCTGAATTCATTTGAATTATTCTGAATTCATTTGAATAATTTGAATTATTCAGAATTATATCGAATTTGTCTGAATTATTCCCAATTAATTTCAATTATTCTGAATTCATTTGAATTATTCTGAATTCATTTGAATTATTCTGAATTCATTCGAATTATTCTGAAATGTTTTGAATAATTTAAATTATTCAGAATTATTTCGAATTTTGCTGAATTATTCCAAATTCATTTGAATTATTCTGAATTCATTTGAATTATTCTGAATTAATTTGAATTATTCTGAATTCATTTGAATTATACTGAAATATTTTGAATTATTCTGAATTCATTTGAATTATTCTCAATTCAATTGAATAATTCAAATTATTCACAATCATTTCGAATTTTCCTGAATTATTCCGAATTTTTCTGAATTATTCCCAATTAATTTGAATTATTCTGAATTCATTTGAATTATTCTGAATTCATTTGAATTATTCTGAATTCATTTGAATTATTCTGAAATATTTTGAATAATTTGAATTATTCAGAATTATTTCGAATTTTGCTGAAGTATTCCAAATTAACGTGAATTATTCTGAATTCATTTGAATTATTCTGAATTCATTTGAATTATACTGAAATATTTTGAATTATTCTGAATTCATTTGAATTATTCTGCATTCAATTGAATAATTCAAACTATTCACAATAATTTCGAATTTTCCTGAATTATTTCGAATTTTTCTGAATTATTCCCAATTCATTTGAATTATTCTGAATTCATTTGAATTATTCTGAATTCATTTGAATTATTCTGAAATATTTTGAATAATTTGAATTATTCAGAATTATTTCGAATTTTGCTGAATTATTCCAAATTCATTTGAATTATTCTGAATTCATTTGAATTATTCTGAATTCATTTGAATTATACTGAGATATTTTGAATAATTTGAATTATTCAGAATTATTTCGAATTTTTCTGAAATATTCCAAATTCATTTGAATTATTCTGAATTCATTTGAATTATTCTGAATTCATTTGAATTATTCTGAAATATTTTGAATAATTTGAATTATTCAGAATTATTTCGAATTTTGCTGAATTATTCCAAATTCATTTGAATTATTCTGAATTCATTTGAATTATTCTGAATTCATTTGAATTATACTGAGATATTTTGAATAATTTGAATTATTCAGAATTATTTCGAATTTTTCTGAAATATTCCAAATTCATTTGAATTATTCTGAATTCATTTGAATTATTCTGAATTCATTTGAATTATTCTGAAATATTTTGAATAATTTGAATTATTCAGAATTATTTCGAATTTTGCTGAAGTATTCCAAATTAATGTGAATTATTCTGAATTCATTTGAATTATTCTGAATTCATTTGAATTATTCTGAAACATTTTGAATAATTTGAATTATTCAGAATTATTTCGAATTTTGCTGAAGTATTCCAAATTAATGTGAATTATTCTGAATTCATTTGAATTATTCTGAATTCATTTGAATTATACTGAAATATTTTGAATTATTCTGAATTCATTTGAATTATTCTGCATTCAATTGAATAATTCAAATTATTCACAATAATTTCGAATTTTCCTGAATTATTTCGAATTTTTCTGAATTATTCTGAATTCATTTGAATTATTCTGAATTCATTTGAATTATTCTGAAATATTTTGAATAATTTGAATTATTCAGAATTATTTCGAATTTTGCTGAATTATTCCAAATTCATTTGAATTATTCTGAATTCATTTGAATTATTCTGAATTCATTTGAATTATTCTGAATTCATTTGAATTATACTGAAATATTTTGAATTATTCTGAATTCATGTGAATTATTCTGAATTCATTTGAATTATTCTCAATTCAATTGAATAATTCAAATTATTCACAATCATTTCGAATTTTCCTGAATTATTTCGAATTTTTCTGAATTATTCCAATTCATTTGAATTATTCTGAATTCATTTGAATTATTCTGAATTCATTTGAATTATTCTGAAATATTTTGAATAATTTGAATTATTCAGAATTATTTCGAATTTTGCTGAATTATTCCAAATTAATGTGAATTATTCTGAATTCATTTGAATTATTCTGAATTCATTTGAATTATTCTGAAACATTTTGAATAATTTGAATTATTCAGAATTATTTCGAATTTTGCTGAAGTATTCCAAATTAACGTGAATTATTCTGAATTCATTTGAATTATTCTGATTCATTTGAATTATACTGAAATATTTTGAATTATTCTGAATTCATTTGAATTATTCTGAATTCATTTGAATTATTCTGAAATATTTTGAATAATTTGAATTATTCAGAATTATTTCGAATTATTCTGAATTCATTTGAATTATTCTCAATTCAATTGAATAATTCAAATTATTCACAATCATTTCGAATTTTCCTGAATTATTTCGAATTTTTCTGAATTATTCCCAATTAATTTGAATTATTCTGAATTCATTTGAATTATTCTGAATTCATTTGAATTATTCTGAATTCATTTGAATTATTCTGAAATATTTTGAATAATTTGAATTATTCAGAATTATTTCGAATTTTGCTGAAGTATTCCAAATTAATGTGAATTATTCTGAATTCATTTGAATTATTCTGAATTCATTTGAATTATTCTGAAACATTTTGAATAATTTGAATTATTCAGAATTATTTCGAATTTTGCTGAAGTATTCCAACTTAATGTGAATTATTCTGAATTCATTTGAATTATTCTGAATTCATTTGAATTATACTGAAATATTTTGAATTATTCTGAATTCATTTGAATTATTCTGCATTCAATTGAATAATTCAAATTATTCACAATAATTTCGAATTTTCCTGAATTATTTCGAATTTTTCTGAATTATTCTGAATTCATTTGAATTATTCTGAATTCATTTGAATTATTCTGAAATATTTTGAATAATTTGAATTATTCAGAATTATTTCGAATTTTGCTGAATTATTCCAAATTCATTTGAATTATTCTGAATTCATTTGAATTATTCTGAATTCATTTGAATTCTACTGAAAAATTTTGAATTATTCTGAATTCATTTGAATTATTCTGAATTCATTTGAATTATTCTGAATTAATTTGAATTATTCTGAATTAATTTGAATTATTCTGAATTCATTTGAATTATACTGAAATATTTTGAATTATTCTGAATTCATTTGAATTATTCTGAATTCATTTGAATTATTCTCAATTCAATTGAATAATTCAAATTATTCACAATCATTTCGAATTTTCCTGAATTATTTCGATTTTTCTGAATTATTCCAATTCATTTGAATTATTCTGAATTCATTTGAATTATTCTGAATTCATTTGAATTATTCTGAAATATTTTGAATAATTTGAATTATTCAGAATTATTTCGAATTTTGCTGAAGTATTCCAAATTAACGTGAATTATTCTGAATTAAGTTGAATTATTCTGAATTCATTTGAATTATTCTGAAATATTTTGAATAATTTGAATTATTCAGAATTATTTCGAATTATTCTGAATTCATTTGAATTATTCTCAATTCAATTGAATAATTCAAATTATTCACAATCATTTCGAATTTTCCTGAATTATTTCGAATTTTTCTGAATTATTCCCAATTCATTTGAATTATTCTGAATTCATTTGAATTATTCTGAATTCATTTGAATTATTCTGAAATATTTTGAATAATTTGAATTATTCAGAATTATTTCGAATTTTGCTGAAGTATTCCAAATTAACGTGAATTATTCTGAATTAAGTTGAATTATTCTGAATTCATTTGAATTATACTGAAATATTTTGAATAATTTGAATTATTCAGAATTATTTCGAATTTTTCTGAATTATTCCCAATTCATTTGAATTATTCTGAATTCATTTGAATTATTCTGAATTCATTTGAATTATTCTGAATTCATTTGAATTATTCTGAAATATTTTGAATAATTTGAATTATTCAGAATTATTTCGAATTTGCTGAAGTATTCCAAATTAACGTGAATTATTCTGAATTCATTTGAATTATTCTGAATTCATTTGAATTATACTGAAATATTTTGAATTATTCTGAATTCATTTGAATTATTCTGCATTCAATTGAATAATTCAAACTATTCACAATAATTTCGAATTTTCCTGAATTATTTCGAATTTTTCTGAATTATTCCCAATTCATTTGAATTATTCTGAATTCATTTGAATTATTCTGAATTCATTTGAATTATTCTGAAATATTTTGAATAATTTGAATTATTCAGAATTATTTCGAATTTTGCTGAATTATTCCAAATTCATTTGAATTATTCTGAATTCATTTGAATTATTCTGAATTCATTTGAATTATACTGAAATATTTTGAATTATTCTGAATTCATTTGAATTATTCTGAATTCATTTTAATTATTCTCAATTCAATTGAATAATTCAAATTATTCACAATCATTTCGAATTTTCCTGAATTATTTCGAATTTTTCTGAATTATTCCCAATTAATTTGAATTATTCTGAATTCATTTGAATTATTCTGAATTCATTTGAATTATTCTGAATTCATTTGAATTATTCTGAAATATTTTGAATAATTTGAATTATTCAGAATTATTTCGAATTTTTCTGAATTATTCCAAATTCATTTGAATTATTCTGAATTCATTTGAATTATTCTGAATTCATTTGAATAATTTGAATTATTCAGAATTATATCGAATTTGTCTGAATTATTCCCAATTAATTTCAATTATTCTGAATTCATTTGAATTATTCTGAATTCATTTGAATTATTCTGAATTCATTCGAATTATTCTGAAATGTTTTGAATAATTTAAATTATTCAGAATTATTTCGAATTTTGCTGAATTATTCCAAATTCATTTGAATTATTCTGAATTCATTTGAATTATTCTGAATTAATTTGAATTATTCTGAATTCATTTGAATTATACTGAAATATTTTGAATTATTCTGAATTCATTTGAATTATTCTCAATTCAATTGAATAATTCAAATTATTCACAATCATTTCGAATTTTCCTGAATTATTCCGAATTTTTCTGAATTATTCCCAATTAATTTGAATTATTCTGAATTCATTTGAATTATTCTGAATTCATTTGAATTATTCTGAATTCATTTGAATTATTCTGAAATATTTTGAATAATTTGAATTATTCAGAATTATTTCGAATTTTGCTGAAGTATTCCAAATTAACGTGAATTATTCTGAATTCATTTGAATTATTCTGAATTCATTTGAATTATACTGAAATATTTTGAATTATTCTGAATTCATTTGAATTATTCTGCATTCAATTGAATAATTCAAACTATTCACAATAATTTCGAATTTTCCTGAATTATTTCGAATTTTTCTGAATTATTCCCAATTCATTTGAATTATTCTGAATTCATTTGAATTATTCTGAATTCATTTGAATTATTCTGAAATATTTTGAATAATTTGAATTATTCAGAATTATTTCGAATTTTGCTGAATTATTCCAAATTCATTTGAATTATTCTGAATTCATTTGAATTATTCTGAATTCATTTGAATTATACTGAGATATTTTGAATAATTTGAATTATTCAGAATTATTTCGAATTTTTCTGAAATATTCCAAATTCATTTGAATTATTCTGAATTCATTTGAATTATTCTGAATTCATTTGAATTATTCTGAAATATTTTGAATAATTTGAATTATTCAGAATTATTTCGAATTTTGCTGAATTATTCCAAATTCATTTGAATTATTCTGAATTCATTTGAATTATTCTGAATTCATTTGAATTATACTGAGATATTTTGAATAATTTGAATTATTCAGAATTATTTCGAATTTTTCTGAAATATTCCAAATTCATTTGAATTATTCTGAATTCATTTGAATTATTCTGAATTCATTTGAATTATTCTGAAATATTTTGAATAATTTGAATTATTCAGAATTATTTCGAATTTTGCTGAAGTATTCCAAATTAATGTGAATTATTCTGAATTCATTTGAATTATTCTGAATTCATTTGAATTATTCTGAAACATTTGAATAATTTGAATTATTCAGAATTATTTCGAATTTTGCTGAAGTATTCCAAATTAATGTGAATTATTCTGAATTCATTTGAATTATTCTGAATTCATTTGAATTATACTGAAATATTTTGAATTATTCTGAATTCATTTGAATTATTCTGCATTCAATTGAATAATTCAAATTATTCACAATAATTTCGAATTTTCCTGAATTATTTCGAATTTTTCTGAATTATTCTGAATTCATTTGAATTATTCTGAATTCATTTGAATTATTCTGAAATATTTTGAATAATTTGAATTATTCAGAATTATTTCGAATTTTGCTGAATTATTCCAAATTCATTTGAATTATTCTGAATTCATTTGAATTATTCTGAATTCATTTGAATTATTCTGAATTCATTTGAATTATACTGAAATATTTTGAATTATTCTGAATTCATGTGAATTATTCTGAATTCATTTGAATTATTCTCAATTCAATTGAATAATTCAAATTATTCACAATCATTTCGAATTTTCCTGAATTATTTCGAATTTTTCTGAATTATTCCCAATTCATTTGAATTATTCTGAATTCATTTGAATTATTCTGAATTCATTTGAATTATTCTGAAATATTTTGAATAATTTGAATTATTCAGAATTATTTCGAATTTTGCTGAATTATTCCAAATTAATGTGAATTATTCTGAATTCATTTGAATTATTCTGAATTCATTTGAATTATTCTGAAACATTTTGAATAATTTGAATTATTCAGAATTATTTCGAATTTTGCTGAAGTATTCCAAATTAACGTGAATTATTCTGAATTCATTTGAATTATTCTGAATTCATTTGAATTATACTGAAATATTTTGAATTATTCTGAATTCATTTGAATTATTCTGAATTCATTTGAATTATTCTGAAATATTTTGAATAATTTGAATTATTCAGAATTATTTCGAATTATTCTGAATTCATTTGAATTATTCTCAATTCAATTGAATAATTCAAATTATTCACAATCATTTCGAATTTTCCTGAATTATTTCGAATTTTTCTGAATTATTCCCAATTAATTTGAATTATTCTGAATTCATTTGAATTATTCTGAATTCATTTGAATTATTCTGAATTCATTTGAATTATTCTGAAATATTTTGAATAATTTGAATTATTCAGAATTATTTCGAATTTTGCTGAAGTATTCCAAATTAATGTGAATTATTCTGAATTCATTTGAATTATTCTGAATTCATTTGAATTATTCTGAAACATTTGAATAATTTGAATTATTCAGAATTATTTCGAATTTTGCTGAAGTATTCCAACTTAATGTGAATTATTCTGAATTCATTTGAATTATTCTGAATTCATTTGAATTATACTGAAATATTTTGAATTATTCTGAATTCATTTGAATTATTCTGCATTCAATTGAATAATTCAAATTATTCACAATAATTTCGAATTTTCCTGAATTATTTCGAATTTTTCTGAATTATTCTGAATTCATTTGAATTATTCTGAATTCATTTGAATTATTCTGAAATATTTTGAATAATTTGAATTATTCAGAATTATTTCGAATTTTGCTGAATTATTCCAAATTCATTTGAATTATTCTGAATTCATTTGAATTATTCTGAATTCATTTGAATTCTACTGAAATATTTTGAATTATTCTGAATTCATTTGAATTATTCTGAATTCATTTGAATTATTCTGAATTAATTTGAATTATTCTGAATTAATTTGAATTATTCTGAATTCATTTGAATTATACTGAAATATTTTGAATTATTCTGAATTCATTTGAATTATTCTGAATTCATTTGAATTATTCTCAATTCAATTGAATAATTCAAATTATTCACAATCATTTCGAATTTTCCTGAATTATTTCGAATTTTTCTGAATTATTCCCAATTCATTTGAATTATTCTGAATTCATTTGAATTATTCTGAATTCATTTGAATTATTCTGAAATATTTTGAATAATTTGAATTATTCAGAATTATTTCGAATTTTGCTGAAGTATTCCAAATTAACGTGAATTATTCTGAATTAAGTTGAATTATTCTGAATTCATTTGAATTATTCTGAAATATTTTGAATAATTTGAATTATTCAGAATTATTTCGAATTATTCTGAATTCATTTGAATTATTCTCAATTCAATTGAATAATTCAAATTATTCACAATCATTTCGAATTTTCCTGAATTATTTCGAATTTTTCTGAATTATTCCCAATTCATTTGAATTATTCTGAATTCATTTGAATTATTCTGAATTCATTTGAATTATTCTGAAATATTTTGAATAATTTGAATTATTCAGAATTATTTCGAATTTTGCTGAAGTATTCCAAATTAACGTGAATTATTCTGAATTAAGTTGAATTATTCTGAATTCATTTGAATTATACTGAAATATTTTGAATAATTTGAATTATTCAGAATTATTTCGAATTTTTCTGAATTATTCCCAATTCATTTGAATTATTCTGAATTCATTTGAATTATTCTGAATTCATTTGAATTATTCTGAATTCATTTGAATTATTCTGAAATATTTTGAATAATTTGAATTATTCAGAATTATTTCGAATTTGCTGAAGTATTCCAAATTAACGTGAATTATTCTGAATTCATTTGAATTATTCTGAATTCATTTGAATTATACTGAAATATTTTGAATTATTCTGAATTCATTTGAATTATTCTGCATTCAATTGAATAATTCAAACTATTCACAATAATTTCGAATTTTCCTGAATTATTTCGAATTTTTCTGAATTATTCCCAATTCATTTGAATTATTCTGAATTCATTTGAATTATTCTGAATTCATTTGAATTATTCTGAAATATTTTGAATAATTTGAATTATTCAGAATTATTTCGAATTTTGCTGAATTATTCCAAATTCATTTGAATTATTCTGAATTCATTTGAATTATTCTGAATTCATTTGAATTATACTGAAATATTTTGAATTATTCTGAATTCATTTGAATTATTCTGAATTCATTTTAATTATTCTCAATTCAATTGAATAATTCAAATTATTCACAATCATTTCGAATTTTCCTGAATTATTTCGAATTTTTCTGAATTATTCCCAATTAATTTGAATTATTCTGAATTCATTTGAATTATTCTGAATTCATTTGAATTATTCTGAATTCATTTGAATTATTCTGAAATATTTTGAATAATTTGAATTATTCAGAATTATTTCGAATTTTGCTGAAGTATTCCAAATTAATGTGAATTATTCTGAATTCATTTGAATTATTCTGAATTCATTTGAATTATTCTGAAACATTTTGAATAATTTGAATTATTCAGAATTATTTCGAATTTTGCTGAAGTATTCCAACTTAATGTGAATTATTCTGAATTCATTTGAATTATTCTGAATTCATTTGAATTATACTGAAATATTTTGAATTATTCTGAATTCATTTGAATTATTCTGCATTCAATTGAATAATTCAAATTATTCACAATAATTTCGAATTTTCCTGAATTATTTCGAATTTTTCTGAATTATTCTGAATTCATTTGAATTATTCTGAATTCATTTGAATTATTCTGAAATATTTTGAATAATTTGAATTATTCAGAATTATTTCGAATTTTGCTGAATTATTCCAAATTCATTTGAATTATTCTGAATTCATTTGAATTATTCTGAATTCATTTGAATTCTACTGAAATATTTTGAATTATTCTGAATTCATTTGAATTATTCTGAATTCATTTGAATTATTCTGAATTAATTTGAATTATTCTGAATTCATTTGAATTATTCTCAATTCATTTGAATTATACTGAAATATTTTGAATTATTCTGAATTCATTTGAATTATTCTGAATTCATTTGAATTATTCTCAATTCAATTGAATAATTCAAATTATTCACAATCATTTCGAATTTTCCTGAATTATTTCGAATTTTTCTGAATTATTCCCAATTCATTTGAATTATTCTGAATTCATTTGAATTATTCTGAATTCATTTGAATTATTCTGAAATATTTTGAATAATTTGAATTATTCAGAATTATTTCGAATTTTGCTGAAGTATTCCAAATTAACGTGAATTATTCTGAATTAAGTTGAATTATTCTGAATTCATTTGAATTATTCTGAAACATTTTGAATAATTTGAATTATTCAGAATTATTTCGAATTTTGCTGAAGTATTCCAAATTAACGTGAATTATTCTGAATTCATTTGAATTATTCTGAATTCATTTGAATTATACTGAAATATTTTGAATTATTCTGAATTCATTTGAATTATTCTGCATTCAATTGAATAATTCAAATTATTCACAATAATTTCGAATTTTCCTGAATTATTTCGAATTTTTCTGAATTATTCTGAATTCATTTGAATTATTCTGAATTCATTTGAATTATTCTGAAATATTTTGAATAATTTGAATTATTCCGAATTATTTCGAATTTTGCTGAATTATTCCAAATTCATTTGAATTATTCTGAATTCATTTGAATTATTCTGAATTCATTTGAATTATACTGAAATATTTTGAATTATTCTGAATTCATTTGAATTATTCTGAATTCATTTGAATTATTCTCAATTCAATTGAATAATTCAAATTATTCACAATCATTTCGAATTTTCCTGAATTATTTCGAATTTTTCTGAATTATTCCCAATTAATTTGAATTATTATGAATTCATTTGAATTATTCTGAATTCATTTGAATTATTCTGAATTCATTTGAATTATTCTGAAATATTTTGAATAATTTGAATTATTCAGAATTATTTCGAATTTTGCTGAATTATTCCAAATTAATGTGAATTATTCTGAATTCATTTGAATTATTCTGAATTCATTTGAATTATTCTGAAACATTTTGAATAATTTGAATTATTCAGAATTATTTCGAATTTTGCTGAAGTATTCCAAATTAACGTGAATTATTCTGAATTCATTTGAATTATTCTGAATTCATTTGAATTATACTGAAATATTTTGAATTATTCTGAATTCATTTGAATTATTCTGCATTCAATTGAATAATTCAAATTATTCACAATAATTTCGAATTTTCCTGAATTATTTCGAATTTTTCTGAATTATTCTGAATTCATTTGAATTATTCTGAATTCATTTGAATTATTCTGAAATATTTTGAATAATTTGAATTATTCAGAATTATTTCGAATTTTGCTGAATTATTCCAAATTCATTTGAATTATTCTGAATTAATTTGAATTATTCTGAATTCATTTGAATTCTACTGAAATATTTTGAATTATTCTGAATTCATTTGAATTATTCTGAATTCATTTGAATTATTCTCAATTCAATTGAATAATTCAAATTATTCACAATCATTTCGAATTTTCCTGAATTATTTCGAATTTTTCTGAATTATTCCCAATTCATTTGAATTATTCTGAATTCATTTGAATTATTCTGAATTCATTTGAATTATTCTGAAATATTTTGAATAATTTGAATTATTCAGAATTATTTCGAATTTTGCTGAAGTATTCCAAATTAACGTGAATTATTCTGAATTAAGTTGAATTATTCTGAATTCATTTGAATTATACTGAAATATTTTGAATAATTTGAATTATTCAGAATTATTTCGAATTTTTCTGAATTATTCCCAATTCATTTGAATTATTCTGAATTCATTTGAATTATTCTGAATTCATTTGAATTATTCTGAATTCATTTGAATTATTCTGAAATATTTTGAATAATTTGAATTATTCAGAATTATTTCGAATTTTGCTGAAGTATTCCAAATTAACGTGAATTATTCTGAATTCATTTGAATTATTCTGAATTCATTTGAATTATACTGAAATATTTTGAATTATTCTGAATTCATTTGAATTATTCTGCATTCAATTGAATAATTCAAACTATTCACAATAATTTCGAATTTTCCTGAATTATTTCGAATTTTTCTGAATTATTCCCAATTCATTTGAATTATTCTGAATTCATTTGAATTATTCTGAATTCATTTGAATTATTCTGAAATATTTTGAATAATTTGAATTATTCAGAATTATTTCGAATTTTGCTGAATTATTCCAAATTCATTTGAATTATTCTGAATTCATTTGAATTATTCTGAATTCATTTGAATTATACTGAAATATTTTGAATTATTCTGAATTCATTTGAATTATTCTGAATTCATTTTAATTATTCTCAATTCAATTGAATAATTCAAATTATTCACAATCATTTCGAATTTTCCTGAATTATTTCGAATTTTTCTGAATTATTCCCAATTAATTTGAATTATTATGAATTCATTTGAATTATTCTGAATTCATTTGAATTATTCTGAATTCATTTGAATTATTCTGAAATATTTTGAATAATTTGAATTATTCAGAATTATTTCGAATTTTGCTGAATTATTCCAAATTAATGTGAATTATTCTGAATTCATTTGAATTATTCTGAATTCATTTGAATTATTCTGAAACATTTTGAATAATTTGAATTATTCAGAATTATTTCGAATTTTGCTGAAGTATTCCAAATTAACGTGAATTATTCTGAATTCATTTGAATTATTCTGAATTCATTTGAATTATACTGAAATATTTTGAATTATTCTGAATTCATTTGAATTATTCTGCATTCAATTGAATAATTCAAATTATTCACAATAATTTCGAATTTTCCTGAATTATTTCGAATTTTTCTGAATTATTCTGAATTCATTTGAATTATTCTGAATTCATTTGAATTATTCTGAAATATTTTGAATAATTTGAATTATTCAGAATTATTTCGAATTTTGCTGAATTATTCCAAATTCATTTGAATTATTCTGAATTCATTTGAATTATTCTGAATTCATTTGAATTATTCTGAATTCATTTGAATTATACTGAAATATTTTGAATTATTCTGAATTCATGTGAATTATTCTGAATTCATTTGAATTATTCTCAATTCAATTGAATAATTCAAATTATTCACAATCATTTCGAATTTTCCTGAATTATTTCGAATTTTTCTGAATTATTCCCAATTCATTTGAATTATTCTGAATTCATTTGAATTATTCTGAATTCATTTGAATTATTCTGAAATATTTTGAATAATTTGAATTATTCAGAATTATTTCGAATTTTGCTGAATTATTCCAAATTAACGTGAATTATACTGAATTCATTTGAATTATTCTGAATTCATTTGAATTATTCTGAAACATTTTGAATAATTTGAATTATTCAGAATTATTTCGAATTTTGCTGAAGTATTCCAAATTAATGTGAATTATTCTGAATTCATTTGAATTATTCTGAATTCATTTGAATTATACTGAAATATTTTGAATTATTCTGAATTCATTTGAATTATTCTGCATTCAATTGAATAATTCAAATTATTCACAATAATTTCGAATTTTCCTGAATTAGTTCGAATTTTTCTGAATTATTCTGAATTCATTTGAATTATTCTGAATTCATTTGAATTATTCTGAAATATTTTGAATAATTTGAATTATTCAGAATTATTTCGAATTTTGCTGAATTATTCCAAATTCATTTGAATTATTCTGAATTCATTTGAATTATTCTGAATTCATTTGAATTATTCTGAATTCATTTGAATTATACTGAAATATTTTGAATTATTCTGAATTCATTTGAATTATTCTGAATTCATTTGAATTATTCTGAATTAATTTGAATTATTCTGAATTAATTTGAATTATTCTGAATTCATTTGAATTATACTGAAATATTTTGAATTATTCTGAATTCATGTGAATTATTCTGAATTCATTTGAATTATTGTCAATTCAATTGAATAATTCAAATTATTCACAATCATTTCGAATTTTCCTGAATTATTTCGAATTTTTCTGAATTATTCCCAATTCATTTGAATTATTCTGAATTCATTTGAATTATTCTGAATTCATTTGAATTATTCTGAAATATTTTGAATAATTTGAATTATTCAGAATTATTTCGAATTTTGCTGAAGTATTCCAAATTAACGTGAATTATTCTGAATTAAGTTGAATTATTCTGAATTCATTTGAATTATACTGAAATATTTTGAATAATTTGAATTATTCAGAATTATTTCGAATTTTTCTGAATTATTCCCAACTCATTTGAATTATTCTGAATTCATTTGAATTATACTGAGATATTTTGAATAATTTGAATTATTCAGAATTATTTCGAATTTTTCTGAATTATTCCAAATTCATTTGAATTATTCTGAATTCATTTGAATTATTCTGAATTCATTTGAATAATTTGAATTATTCAGAATTATATCGAATTTGTCTGAATTATTCCCAATTAATTTCAATTATTCTGAATTCATTTGAATTATTCTGAATTCATTTGAATTATTCTGAATTCATTTGAATTATTCTGAAATGTTTTGAATAATTTAAATTATTCAGAATTATTTCGAATTTTGCTGAATTATTCCAAATTCATTTGAATTATTCTGAATTCATTTGAATTATTCTGAATTCATTTGAATTATTCTGAAATATTTTGAATAATTTGAATTATTCAGAATTATTTCGAATTATTCTGAATTCATTTGAATTATTCTCAATTCAATTGAATAATTCAAATTATTCACAATCATTTCGAATTTTCCTGAATTATTTCGAATTTTTCTGAATTATTCCCAATTAATTTGAATTATTCTGAATTCATTTGAATTATTCTGAATTCATTTGAATTATTCTGAATTCATTTGAATTATTCTGAAATATTTTGAATAATTTGAATTATTCAGAATTATTTCGAATTTTGCTGAAGTATTCCAAATTAATGTGAATTATTCTGAATTCATTTGAATTATTCTGAATTCATTTGAATTATTCTGAATTCATTTGAATTATTCTGAATTCATTTGAATTATTCTGAAATATTTTGAATAATTTGAATTATTCAGAATTATTTCGAATTTTGCTGAAGTATTCCAAATTAATGTGAATTATTCTGAATTCATTTGAATTATTCTGAATTCATTTGAATTATTCTGAAATATTTTGAATAATTTGAATTATTCAGAATTATTTCGAATTTTTCTGAATTATTCCAAATTCATTTGAATTATTCTGAATTCATTTGAATTATTCTGAATTCATTTGAATAATTTGAATTATTCAGAATTATATCGAATTTGTCTGAATTATTCCCAATTAATTTCAATTATTCTGAATTCATTTGAATTATTCTGAATTCATTTGAATTATTCTGAATTCATTTGAATTATTCTGAAATGTTTTGAATAATTTAAATTATTCAGAATTATTTCGAATTTTGCTGAATTATTCCAAATTCATTTGAATTATTCTGAATTCATTTGAATTATTCTGAATTCATTTGAATTATTCTGAAATATTTTGAATAATTTGAATTATTCAGAATTATTTCGAATTATTCTGAATTCATTTGAATTATTCTCAATTCAATTGAATAATTCAAATTATTCACAATCATTTCGAATTTTCCTGAATTATTTCGAATTTTTCTGAATTATTCCCAATTAATTTGAATTATTCTGAATTCATTTGAATTATTCTGAATTCATTTGAATTATTCTGAATTCATTTGAATTATTCTGAAATATTTTGAATAATTTGAATTATTCAGAATTATTTCGAATTTTGCTGAAGTATTCCAAATTAATGTGAATTATTCTGAATTCATTTGAATTATTCTGAATTCATTTGAATTATTCTGAATTCATTTGAATTATTCTGAATTCATTTGAATTATTCTGAAATATTTTGAATAATTTGAATTATTCAGAATTATTTCGAATTTTGCTGAAGTATTCCAAATTAATGTGAATTATTCTGAATTCATTTGAATTATTCTGAATTCATTTGAATTATTCTGAAATATTTTGAATAATTTGAATTATTCAGAATTATTTCGAATTTTGCTGAATTATTCCAAATTCATTTGAATTATTCTGAATTCATTTGAATTATTCTGAATTCATTTGAATTATTCTGAAATATTTTGAATAATTTGAATTATTCAGAATTATTTCGAATTATTCTGAATTCATTTGAATTATTCTCAATTCAATTGAATAATTCAAATTATTCACAATCATTTCGAATTTTCCTGAATTATTTCGAATTTTTCTGAATTATTCTGAATTCATTTGAATTATTCTGAATTCATTTCAATTATTCTGAATTCATTTGAATTATTCTGAAATATTTTGAATAATTTGAATTATTCAGAATTATTTCGAATTTTGCTGAATTATTCCAAATTCATTTGAATTATTCGGAATTCATTTGAATTATTCGGAATTCATTTGAATTATTCTGAATTAATTTGAATTATTCTGAATTAATTTGAATTATTCTGAATTCATTTGAATTATACTGAAATATTTTGAATTATTCTGAATTCATTTGAATTATTCTCAATTCATTTGAATTATTCTCAATTCAATTGAATAATTTAAATTATTCACAATCATTTCGAATTTTCCTGAATTATTTCGAATTTTTCTGAATTATTCCCAATTAATTTGAATTATTCTGAATTTATTTGAATTATTCTGAATTCATTTGAATTATTCTGAATTCATTTGAATTATTCTGAAATATTTTGAATTATTTGAATTATTCAGAATTATTTCGAATTTTGCTGAATTATTCCAAATTCATTTGAATTATTCTGAATTCATTTGAATTATTCTGAATTCATTTGAATTATACTGAAATATTTTGAATTATTCTGAATTCATTTGAATTATACTGAAATATTTTGAATTATTCTGAATTCATTTGAATTATTCTGAATTCATTTGAATTATTCTGAATTAATTTGAATTATTCTGAATTAATTTGAATTATTCTGAATTCATTTGAATTATACTGAAATATTTTGAATTATTCTGAATTCATTTGAATTATTCTGAATTCATTTGAATTATTCTCAATTCAATTGAATAATTCAAATTATTCACAATCATTTCGAATTTTCCTGAATTATTTCGAATTTTTCTGAATTATTCCCAATTCATTTGAATTATTCTGAATTCATTTGAATTATTCTGAATTCATTTGAAGTATTCTGAATTCATTTGAATTATTCTGAATGCATTTGAATTATTCTGAAATATTTTGAATAATTTGAATTATTCTGAATTATTTCGAATTTTGCTGAAGTATTCCAAATTAACGTGAATTATTCTGAATTCATTTGAATTATTCTGAATTCATTTGAATTATACTGAAATATTTTGAATTATTCTGAATTCATTTGAATTATTCTGAATTCATTTGAATTATTCTGAATTAATTTGAATTATTCTGAATTAATTTGAATTATTCTGAATTCATTTGAATTATACTGAAATGTTTTGAATAATTTAAATTATTCAGAATTATTTCGAATTTTGCTGAATTATTCCAAATTCATTTGAATTATTCTGAATTCATTTGAATTATTCTGAATTCATTTGAATTATACTGAAATATTTTGAATTATTCTGAATTCATTTGAATTATTCTGAATTAATTTGAATTATTCTGAATTAATTTGAATTATTCTGAATTAATTTTAATTATTCTGAATTCATTTGAATTATACTGAAATATTTTGAATTATTCTGAATTCATTTGAATTATTCTGAATTCATTTGAATTATTCTCAATTCAATTGAATAATTCAAATTATTCACAATCATTTCGAATTTTCCTGAATTATTTCGAATTTTTCTGAATTATTCCCAATTCATTTGAATTATTCTGAATTCATTTGAATTATTCTGAATTCATTTGAATTATTCTGAAATATTTTGAATAATTTGAATTATTCAGAATTATTTCGAATTTTGCTGAAGTATTCCAAATTAACGTGAATTATTCTGAATTAAGTTGAATTATTCTGAATTCATTTGAATTATTCTGAAATATTTTGAATAATTTGAATTATTCAGAATTATTTCGAATTTTGCTGAATTATTCCAAATTCATTTGAATTATTCTGAATTCATTTGAATTATTCTGAATTCATTTGAATTATACTGAAATATTTTGAATTATTCTGAATTCATTTGAATTATTCTGAATTCATTTGAATTATTCTGAATTCATTTGAATTATTCTGAATTCATTTGAATTATTCTGAAATATTTTGAATAATTTGAATTATTCAGAATTATTTCGAATTTTGCTGAAGTATTCCAAATTAACGTGAATTATTCTGAATTAAGTTGAATTATTCTGAATTCATTTGAATTATACTGAAATATTTTGAATAATTTGAATTATTCAGAATTATTTCGAATTTTTCTGAATTATTCCCAATTCATTTGAATTATTCTGAATTCATTTGAATTATTCTGAATTCATTTGAATTATTCTGAATTCATTTGAATTATTCTGAAATATTTTGAATAATTTGAATTATTCAGAATTATTTCGAATTTTGCTGAAGTATTCCAAATTAACGTGAATTATTCTGAATTCATTTGAATTATTCTGAATTCATTTGAATTATACTGAAATATTTTGAATTATTCTGAATTCATTTGAATTATTCTGCATTCAATTGAATAATTCAAACTATTCACAATAATTTCGAATTTTCCTGAATTATTTCGAATTTTTCTGAATTATTCCCAATTCATTTGAATTATTCTGAATTCATTTGAATTATTCTGAATTCATTTGAATTATTCTGAAATATTTTGAATAATTTGAATTATTCAGAATTATTTCGAATTTTGCTGAATTATTCCAAATTCATTTGAATTATTCTGAATTCATTTGAATTATTCTGAATTCATTTGAATTATACTGAAATATTTTGAATTATTCTGAATTCATTTGAATTATTCTGAATTCATTTTAATTATTCTCAATTCAATTGAATAATTCAAATTATTCACAATCATTTCGAATTTTCCTGAATTATTTCGAATTTTTCTGAATTATTCCCAATTAATTTGAATTATTATGAATTCATTTGAATTATTCTGAATTCATTTGAATTATTCTGAATTCATTTGAATTATTCTGAAATATTTTGAATAATTTGAATTATTCAGAATTATTTCGAATTTTGCTGAATTATTCCAAATTAATGTGAATTATTCTGAATTCATTTGAATTATTCTGAATTCATTTGAATTATTCTGAAACATTTTGAATAATTTGAATTATTCAGAATTATTTCGAATTTTGCTGAAGTATTCCAAATTAACGTGAATTATTCTGAATTCATTTGAATTATTCTGAATTCATTTGAATTATACTGAAATATTTTGAATTATTCTGAATTCATTTCAATTATTCTGCATTCAATTGAATAATTCAAATTATTCACAATAATTTCGAATTTTCCTGAATTATTTCGAATTTTTCTGAATTATTCTGAATTCATTTGAATTATTCTGAATTCATTTGAATTATTCTGAAATATTTTGAATAATTTGAATTATTCAGAATTATTTCGAATTTTGCTGAATTATTCCAAATTCATTTGAATTATTCTGAATTCATTTGAATTATTCTGAATTCATTTGAATTATACTGAAATATTTTGAATTATTCTGAATTCATTTGAATTATTCTGAATTCATTTGAATTATTCTGAATTAATTTGAATTATTCTGAATTAATTTGAATTATTCTGAATTCATTTGAATTATACTGAAATATTTTGAATTATTCTGAATTCATTTGAATTATTCTCAATTCATTTGAATTATTCTCAATTCAATTGAATAATTCAAATTATTCACAATCATTTCGAATTTTCCTGAATTATTTCGAATTTTTCTGAATTATTCCCAATTCATTTGAATTATTCTGAATTCATTTGAATTATTCTGAATTCATTTGAATTATTCTGAAATATTTTGAATAATTTGAATTATTCAGAATTATTTCGAATTTTGCTGAAGTATTCCAAATTAACGTGAATTATTCTGAATTAAGTTGAATTATTCTGAATTCATTTGAATTATACTGAAATATTTTGAATAATTTGAATTATTCAGAATTATTTCGAATTTTTCTGAATTATTCCCAATTAATTTGAATTATTCTGAATTCATTTGAATTATTCTGAATTCATTTGAATTATTCTGAATTCATTTGAATTATTCTGAAATATTTTGAATAATTTGAATTATTCAGAATTATTTCGAATTTTGCTGAAGTATTCCAAATTAACGTGAATTATTCTGAATTCATTTGAATTATTCTGAATTCATTTGAATTATACTGAAATATTTTGAATTATTCTGAATTCATTTGAATTATTCTGCATTCAATTGAATAATTCAAACTATTCACAATAATTTCGAATTTTCCTGAATTATTTCGAATTTTTCTGAATTATTCCCAATTCATTTGAATTATTCTGAATTCATTTGAATTATTCTGAATTCATTTGAATTATTCTGAAATATTTTGAATAATTTGAATTATTCAGAATTATTTCGAATTTTGCTGAATTATTCCAAATTCATTTGAATTATTCTGAATTCATTTGAATTATTCTGAATTCATTTGAATTATACTGAAATATTTTGAATTATTCTGAATTCATTTGAATTATTCTGAATTCATTTTAATTATTCTCAATTCAATTGAATAATTCAAATTATTCACAATCATTTCGAATTTTCCTGAATTATTTCGAATTTTTCTGAATTATTCCCAATTAATTTGAATTATTATGAATTCATTTGAATTATTCTGAATTCATTTGAATTATTCTGAATTCATTTGAATTATTCTGAAATATTTTGAATAATTTGAATTATTCAGAATTATTTCGAATTTTGCTGAAGTATTCCAAATTAATGTGAATTATTCTGAATTCATTTGAATTATTCTGAATTCATTTGAATTATTCTGAAACATTTTGAATCATTTGAATTATTCAGAATTATTTCGAATTTTGCTGAAGTATTCCAAATTAACGTGAATTATTCTGAATTCATTTGAATTATCCTGAATTCATTTGAATTATACTGAAATATTTTGAATTATTCTGAATTCATTTCAATTATTCTGCATTCAATTGAATAATTCAAATTATTCACAATAATTTCGAATTTTCCTGAATTATTTCGAATTTTTCTGAATTATTCTGAATTCATTTGAATTATTCTGAATTCATTTGAATTATTCTGAAATATTTTGAATAATTTGAATTATTCAGAATTATTTCGAATTTTGCTGAATTATTCCAAATTCATTTGAATTATTCTGAATTCATTTGAATTATTCTGAATTCATTTGAATTATACTGAAATATTTTGAATTATTCTGAATTCATTTGAATTATTCTGAATTCATTTGAATTATTCTGAATTAATTTGAATTATTCTGAATTAATTTGAATTATTCTGAATTCATTTGAATTATACTGAAATATTTTGAATTATTCTGAATTCATTTGAATTATTCTGAATTCATTTGAATTATTCTCAATTCAATTGAATAATTCAAATTATTCACAATCATTTCGAATTTTCCTGAATTATTTCGAATTTTTCTGAATTATTCCCAATTCATTTGAATTATTCTGAATTCATTTGAATTATTCTGAATTCATTTGAATTATTCTGAAATATTTTGAATAATTTGAATTATTCAGAATTATTTCGAATTTTGCTGAAGTATTCCAAATTAACGTGAATTATTCTGAATTAAGTTGAATTATTCTGAATTCATTTGAATTATACTGAAATATTTTGAATAATTTGAATTATTCAGAATTATTTCGAATTTTTCTGAATTATTCCCAATTAATTTGAATTATTCTGAATTCATTTGAATTATTCTGAATTCATTTGAATTATTCTGAATTCATTTGAATTATTCTGAAATATTTTGAATAATTTGAATTATTCAGAATTATTTCGAATTTTGCTGAAGTATTCCAAATTAACGTGAATTATTCTGAATTCATTTGAATTATTCTGAATTCATTTCAATTATACTGAAATATTTTGAATTATTCTGAATTCATTTGAATTATTCTGCATTCAATTGAATAATTCAAACTATTCACAATAATTTCGAATTTTCCTGAATTATTTCGAATTTTTCTGAATTATTCCCAATTCATTTGAATTATTCTGAATTCATTTGAATTATTCTGAATTCATTTGAATTATTCTGAAATATTTTGAATAATTTGAATTATTCAGAATTATTTCGAATTTTGCTGAATTATTCCAAATTCATTTGAATTATTCTGAATTCATTTGAATTATTCTGAATTCATTTGAATTATACTGAAATATTTTGAATTATTCTGAATTCATTTGAATTATTCTGAATTCATTTTAATTATTCTCAATTCAATTGAATAATTCAAATTATTCACAATCATTTCGAATTTTCCTGAATTATTTCGAATTTTTCTGAATTATTCCCAATTAATTTGAATTATTATGAATTCATTTGAATTATTCTGAATTCATTTGAATTATTCTGAATTCATTTGAATTATTCTGAAATATTTTGAATAATTTGAATTATTCAGAATTATTTCGAATTTTGCTGAATTATTCCAAATTAATGTGAATTATTCTGAATTCATTTGAATTATTCTGAATTCATTTGAATTATTCTGAAACATTTTGAATAATTTGAATTATTCAGAATTATTTCGAATTTTGCTGAAGTATTCCAAATTAACGTGAATTATTCTGAATTCATTTGAATTATTCTGAATTCATTTGAATTATACTGAAATATTTTGAATTATTCTGAATTCATTTGAATTATTCTGCATTCAATTGAATAATTCAAATTATTCACAATAATTTCGAATTTTCCTGAATTATTTCGAATTTTTCTGAATTATTCTGAATTCATTTGAATTATTCTGAATTCATTTGAATTATTCTGAAATATTTTGAATAATTTGAATTATTCAGAATTATTTCGAATTTTGCTGAATTATTCCAAATTCATTTGAATTATTCTGAATTCATTTGAATTATTCTGAATTCATTTGAATTCTACTGAAATATTTTGAATTATTCTGAATTCATTTGAATTATTCTGAATTCATTTGAATTATTCTGAATTAATTTGAATTATTCTGAATTAATTTGAATTATTCTGAATTCATTTGAATTATACTGAAATATTTTGAATTATTCTGAATTCATTTGAATTATTCTGAATTCATTTGAATTATTCTCAATTCAATTGAATAATTCAAATTATTCACAATCATTTCGAATTTTCCTGAATTATTTCGAATTTTTCTGAATTATTCCCAATTCATTTGAATTATTCTGAATTCATTTGAATTATTCTGAATTCATTTGAATTATTCTGAAATATTTTGAATAATTTGAATTATTCAGAATTATTTCGAATTTTGCTGAAGTATTCCAAATTAACGTGAATTATTCTGAATTAAGTTGAATTATTCTGAATTCATTTGAATTATACTGAAATATTTTGAATAATTTGAATTATTCAGAATTATTTCGAATTTTTCTGAATTATTCCCAATTCATTTGAATTATTCTGAATTCATTTGAATTATTCTGAATTCATTTGAATTATTCTGAATTCATTTGAATTATTCTGAAATATTTTGAATAATTTGAATTATTCAGAATTATTTCGAATTTTGCTGAAGTATTCCAAATTAACGTGAATTATTCTGAATTCATTTGAATTATTCTGAATTCATTTGAATTATACTGAAATATTTTGAATTATTCTGAATTCATTTGAATTATTCTGCATTCAATTGAATAATTCAAACTATTCACAATAATTTCGAATTTTCCTGAATTATTTCGAATTTTTCTGAATTATTCCCAATTCATTTGAATTATTCTGAATTCATTTGAATTATTCTGAATTCATTTGAATTATTCTGAAATATTTTGAATAATTTGAATTATTCAGAATTATTTCGAATTTTGCTGAATTATTCCAAATTCATTTGAATTATTCTGAATTCATTTGAATTATTCTGAATTCATTTGAATTATACTGAAATATTTTGAATTATTCTGAATTCATTTGAATTATTCTGAATTCATTTGAATTATTCTCAATTCAATTGAATAATTCAAATTATTCACAATCATTTCGAATTTTCCTGAATTATTTCGAATTTTTCTGAATTATTCCCAATTAATTTGAATTATTATGAATTCATTTGAATTATTCTGAATTCATTTGAATTATTCTGAATTCATTTGAATTATTCTGAAATATTTTGAATAATTTGAATTATTCAGAATTATTTCGAATTTTGCTGAAGTATTCCAAATTAATGTGAATTATTCTGAATTCATTTGAATTATTCTGAATTCATTTGAATTATTCTGAAACATTTTGAATCATTTGAATTATTCAGAATTATTTCGAATTTTGCTGAAGTATTCCAAATTAACGTGAATTATTCTGAATTCATTTGAATTATCCTGAATTCATTTGAATTATACTGAAATATTTTGAATTATTCTGAATTCATTTGAATTATTCTGCATTCAATTGAATAATTCAAATTATTCACAATAATTTCGAATTTTCCTGAATTATTTCGAATTTTTCTGAATTATTCTGAATTCATTTGAATTATTCTGAATTCATTTGAATTATTCTGAAATATTTTGAATAATTTGAATTATTCAGAATTATTTCGAATTTTGCTGAATTATTCCAAATTCATTTGAATTATTCTGAATTCATTTGAATTATTCTGAATTCATTTGAATTCTACTGAAATATTTTGAATTATTCTGAATTCATTTGAATTATTCTGAATTCATTTGAATTATTCTGAATTAATTTGAATTATTCTGAATTAATTTGAATTATTCTGAATTCATTTGAATTATACTGAAATATTTTGAATTATTCTGAATTCATTTGAATTATTCTGAATTCATTTGAATTATTCTCAATTCAATTGAATAATTCAAATTATTCACAATCATTTCGAATTTTCCTGAATTATTTCGAATTTTTCTGAATTATTCCCAATTCATTTGAATTATTCTGAATTCATTTGAATTATTCTGAATTCATTTGAATTATTCTGAAATATTTTGAATAATTTGAATTATTCAGAATTATTTCGAATTTTGCTGAAGTATTCCAAATTAACGTGAATTATTCTGAATTAAGTTGAATTATTCTGAATTCATTTGAATTATACTGAAATATTTTGAATAATTTGAATTATTCAGAATTATTTCGAATTTTTCTGAATTATTCCCAATTCATTTGAATTATTCTGAATTCATTTGAATTATTCTGAATTCATTTGAATTATTCTGAATTCATTTGAATTATTCTGAAATATTTTGAATAATTTGAATTATTCAGAATTATTTCGAATTTTGCTGAAGTATTCCAAATTAACGTGAATTATTCTGAATTCATTTGAATTATTCTGAATTCATTTGAATTATACTGAAATATTTTGAATTATTCTGAATTCATTTGAATTATTCTGCATTCAATTGAATAATTCAAACTATTCACAATAATTTCGAATTTTCCTGAATTATTTCGAATTTTTCTGAATTATTCCCAATTCATTTGAATTATTCTGAATTCATTTGAATTATTCTGAATTCATTTGAATTATTCTGAAATATTTTGAATAATTTGAATTATTCAGAATTATTTCGAATTTTGCTGAATTATTCCAAATTCATTTGAATTATTCTGAATTCATTTGAATTATTCTGAATTCATTTGAATTATACTGAAATATTTTGAATTATTCTGAATTCATTTGAATTATTCTGAATTCATTTGAATTATTCTGAATTAATTTGAATTATTCTGAATTCATTTGAATTATTCTGAAATATTTTGAATAATTTGAATTATTCAGAATTATTTCGAATTTTGCTGAAGTATTCCAAATTAACGTGAATTATTCTGAATTAAGTTGAATTATTCTGAATTCATTTGAATTATACTGAAATATTTTGAATAATTTGAATTATTCAGAATTATTTCGAATTTTTCTGAATTATTCCCAATTCATTTGAATTATTCTGAATTCATTTGAATTATTCTGAATTCATTTGAATTATTCTGAATTCATTTGAATTATTCTGAAATATTTTGAATAATTTGAATTATTCAGAATTATTTCGAATTTTGCTGAAGTATTCCAAATTAACGTGAATTATTCTGAATTCATTTGAATTATTCTGAATTCATTTGAATTATACTGAAATATTTTGAATTATTCTGAATTCATTTGAATTATTCTGCATTCAATTGAATAATTCAAACTATTCACAATAATTTCGAATTTTCCTGAATTATTTCGAATTTTTCTGAATTATTCCCAATTCATTTGAATTATTCTGAATTCATTTGAATTATTCTGAATTCATTTGAATTATTCTGAAATATTTTGAATAATTTGAATTATTCAGAATTATTTCGAATTTTGCTGAATTATTCCAAATTCATTTGAATTATTCTGAATTCATTTGAATTATTCTGAATTCATTTGAATTATACTGAAATATTTTGAATTATTCTGAATTCATTTGAATTATTCTGAATTCATTTGAATTATTCTCAATTCAATTGAATAATTCAAATTATTCACAATCATTTCGAATTTTCCTGAATTATTTCGAATTTTTCTGAATTATTCCCAATTAATTTGAATTATTATGAATTCATTTGAATTATTCTGAATTCATTTGAATTATTCTGAATTCATTTGAATTATTCTGAAATATTTTGAATAATTTGAATTATTCAGAATTATTTCGAATTTTGCTGAATTATTCCAAATTAATGTGAATTATTCTGAATTCATTTGAATTATTCTGAATTCATTTGAATTATTCTGAAACATTTTGAATAATTTGAATTATTCAGAATTATTTCGAATTTTGCTGAAGTATTCCAAATTAACGTGAATTATTCTGAATTCATTTGAATTATTCTGAATTCATTTGAATTATACTGAAATATTTTGAATTATTCTGAATTCATTTGAATTATTCTGCATTCAATTGAATAATTCAAATTATTCACAATAATTTCGAATTTTCCTGAATTATTTCGAATTTTTCTGAATTATTCTGAATTCATTTGAATTATTCTGAATTCATTTGAATTATTCTGAAATATTTTGAATAATTTGAATTATTCAGAATTATTTCGAATTTTGCTGAATTATTCCAAATTCATTTGAATTATTCTGAATTCATTTGAATTATTCTGAATTCATTTGAATTCTACTGAAATATTTTGAATTATTCTGAATTCATTTGAATTATTCTGAATTCATTTGAATTATTCTGAATTAATTTGAATTATTCTGAATTAATTTGAATTATTCTGAATTCATTTGAATTATACTGAAATATTTTGAATTATTCTGAATTCATTTGAATTATTCTGAATTCATTTGAATTATTCTCAATTCAATTGAATAATTCAAATTATTCACAATCATTTCGAATTTTCCTGAATTATTTCGAATTTTTCTGAATTATTCCCAATTCATTTGAATTATTCTGAATTCATTTGAATTATTCTGAATTCATTTGAATTATTCTGAAATATTTTGAATAATTTGAATTATTCAGAATTATTTCGAATTTTGCTGAAGTATTCCAAATTAACGTGAATTATTCTGAATTCATTTGAATTATTCTGAATTCATTTGAATTATACTGAAATATTTTGAATTATTCTGAATTCATTTGAATTATTCTGCATTCAATTGAATAATTCAAACTATTCACAATAATTTCGAATTTTCCTGAATTATTTCGAATTTTTCTGAATTATTCCCAATTCATTTGAATTATTCTGAATTCATTTGAATTATTCTGAATTCATTTGAATTATTCTGAAATATTTTGAATAATTTGAATTATTCAGAATTATTTCGAATTTTGCTGAATTATTCCAAATTCATTTGAATTATTCTGAATTCATTTGAATTATTCTGAATTCATTTGAATTATACTGAAATATTTTGAATTATTCTGAATTCATTTGAATTATTCTGAATTCATTTGAATTATTCTCAATTCAATTGAATAATTCAAATTATTCACAATCATTTCGAATTTTCCTGAATTATTTCGAATTTTTCTGAATTATTCCCAATTAATTTGAATTATTATGAATTCATTTGAATTATTCTGAATTCATTTGAATTATTCTGAATTCATTTGAATTATTCTGAAATATTTTGAATAATTTTAATTATTCAGAATTATTTCGAATTTTGCTGAAGTATTCCAAATTAATGTGAATTATTCTGAATTCATTTGAATTATTCTGAATTCATTTGAATTATTCTGAAACATTTTGAATAATTTGAATTATTCAGAATTATTTCGAATTTTGCTGAAGTATTCCAAATTAACGTGAATTATTCTGAATTCATTTGAATTATTCTGAATTCATTTGAATTATACTGAAATATTTTGAATTATTCTGAATTCATTTGAATTATTCTGCATTCAATTGAATAATTCAAATTATTCACAATAATTTCGAATTTTCCTGAATTATTTCGAATTTTTCTGAATTATTCTGAATTCATTTGAATTATTCTGAATTCATTTGAATTATTCTGAAATATTTTGAATAATTTGAATTATTCAGAATTATTTCGAATTTTGCTGAATTATTCCAAATTCATTTGAATTATTCTGAATTCATTTGAATTATTCTGAATTCATTTGAATTATTCTGAATTCATTTGAATTATACTGAAATATTTTGAATTATTCTGAATTCATGTGAATTATTCTGAATTCATTTGAATTATTCTCAATTCAATTGAATAATTCAAATTATTCACAATCATTTCGAATTTTCCTGAATTATTTCGAATTTTTCTGAATTATTCCCAATTCATTTGAATTATTCTGAATTCATTTGAATTATTCTGAATTCATTTGAATTATTCTGAAATATATTGAATAATTTGAATTATTCAGAATTATTTCGAATTTTGCTGAATTATTCCAAATTAACGTGAATTATACTGAATTCATTTGAATTATTCTGAATTCATTTGAATTATTCTGAAACATTTTGAATAATTTGAATTATTCAGAATTATTTCGAATTTTGCTGAAGTATTCCAAATTAATGTGAATTATTCTGAATTCATTTGAATTATTCTGAATTCATTTGAATTATACTGAAATATTTTGAATTATTCTGAATTCATTTGAATTATTCCGCATTCAATTGAATAATTCAAATTATTCACAATAATTTCGAATTTTCCTGAATTAGTTCGAATTTTTCTGAATTATTCTGAATTCATTTGAATTATTCTGAATTCATTTGAATTATTCTGAAATATTTTGAATAATTTGAATTATTCAGAATTATTTCGAATTTTGCTGAATTATTCCAAATTCATTTGAATTATTCTGAATTCATTTGAATTATTCTGAATTCATTTGAATTATTCTGAATTCATTTGAAATATACTGAAATATTTTGAATTATTCTGAATTCATTTGAATTATTCTGAATTCATTTGAATTATTCTGAATTAATTTGAATTATTCTGAATTAATTTGAATTATTCTGAATTCATTTGAATTATACTGAAATATTTTGAATTATTCTGAATTCATGTGAATTATTCTGAATTCATTTGAATTATTGTCAATTCAATTGAATAATTCAAATTATTCACAATCATTTCGAATTTTCCTGAATTATTTCGAATTTTTCTGAATTATTCCCAATTCATTTGAATTATTCTGAATTCATTTGAATTATTCTGAATTCATTTGAATTATTCTGAAATATTTTGAATAATTTGAATTATTCAGAATTATTTCGAATTTTGCTGAAGTATTCCAAATTAACGTGAATTATTCTGAATTAAGTTGAATTATTCTGAATTCATTTGAATTATACTGAAATATTTTGAATAATTTGAATTATTCAGAATTATTTCGAATTTTTCTGAATTATTCCCAACTCATTTGAATTATTCTGAATTCATTTGAATTATACTGAGATATTTTGAATAATTTGAATTATTCAGAATTATTTCGAATTTTTCTGAATTATTCCAAATTCATTTGAATTATTCTGAATTCATTTGAATTATTCTGAATTCATTTGAATAATTTGAATTATTCAGAATTATATCGAATTTGTCTGAATTATTCCCAATTAATTTCAATTATTCTGAATTCATTTGAATTATTCTGAATTCATTTGAATTATTCTGAATTCATTTGAATTATTCTGAAATGTTTTGAATAATTTAAATTATTCAGAATTATTTCGAATTTTGCTGAATTATTCCAAATTCATTTGAATTATTCTGAATTCATTTGAATTATTCTGAATTCATTTGAATTATTCTGAAATATTTTGAATAATTTGAATTATTCAGAATTATTTCGAATTATTCTGAATTCATTTGAATTATTCTCAATTCAATTGAATAATTCAAATTATTCACAATCATTTCGAATTTTCCTGAATTATTTCGAATTTTTCTGAATTATTCCCAATTAATTTGAATTATTCTGAATTCATTTGAATTATTCTGAATTCATTTGAATTATTCTGAATTCATTTGAATTATTCTGAAATATTTTGAATAATTTGAATTATTCAGA
This sequence comes from Hydrolagus colliei, assembly GCA_035084275.1. Taxonomy (NCBI): domain Eukaryota; kingdom Metazoa; phylum Chordata; class Chondrichthyes; order Chimaeriformes; family Chimaeridae; genus Hydrolagus; species Hydrolagus colliei. The sequence goes on along the minus strand of JAYJKW010000521.1, from coordinate 13,485 downwards.
ATTATTTCGAATTTTGCTGAAGTATTCCAAATTAATGTGAATTATTCTGAATTCATTTGAATTATTCTGAATTCATTTGAATTATTCTGAATTCATTTGAATTATTCTGAATTCATTTGAATTATTCTGAAATATTTTGAATAATTTGAATTATTCAGAATTATTTCGAATTTTGCTGAAGTATTCCAAATTAATGTGAATTATTCTGAATTCATTTGAATTATTCTGAATTCATTTGAATTATTCTGAAATATTTTGAATAATTTGAATTATTCAGAATTATTTCGAATTTTGCTGAATTATTCCAAATTCATTTGAATTATTCTGAATTCATTTGAATTATTCTGAATTCATTTGAATTATACTGAAATATTTTGAATTATTCTGAATTCATTTGAATTATTCTGAATTCATTTGAATTATTCTGAATTCATTTGAATTATTCTGAATTCATTTGAATTATTCTGAATTCATTTGAATTATACTGAAATATTTTGAATTATTCTGAATTCATTTGAATTATTCTGAATTCATTTGAATTATTCTCAATTCAATTGAATAATTCAAATTATTCACAATCATTTCGAATTTTCCTGAATTATTTCGAATTTTTCTGAATTATTCCCAATTCATTTGAATTATTCTGAATTCATTTGAATTATTCTGAATTCATTTGAATTATTCTGAAATATTTTGAATAATTTGAATTATTCAGAATTATTTCGAATTTTGCTGAAGTATTCCAAATTAACGTGAATTATTCTGAATTAAGTTGAATTATTCTGAATTCATTTGAATTATACTGAAATATTTTGAATAATTTGAATTATTCAGAATTATTTCGAATTTTTCTGAATTATTCCCAATTCATTTGAATTATTCTGAATTCATTTGAATTATTCTGAATTCATTTGAATTATTCTGAATTCATTTGAATTATTCTGAAATATTTTGAATAATTTGAATTATTCAGAATTATTTCGAATTTTGCTGAAGTATTCCAAATTAACGTGAATTATTCTGAATTCATTTGAATTATTCTGAATTCATTTGAATTATTCTGAAATATTTTGAATAATTTGAATTATTCAGAATTATTTCGAATTATTCTGAATTCATTTGAATTATTCTCAATTCAATTGAATAATTCAAATTATTCACAATCATTTCGAATTTTCCTGAATTATTTCGAATTTTTCTGAATTATTCTGAATTCATTTGAATTATTCTGAATTCATTTCAATTATTCTGAATTCATTTGAATTATTCTGAAATATTTTGAATAATTTGAATTATTCAGAATTATTTCGAATTTTGCTGAATTATTCCAAATTCATTTGAATTATTCGGAATTCATTTGAATTATTCGGAATTCATTTGAATTATTCTGAATTAATTTGAATTATTCTGAATTCATTTGAATTATACTGAAATATTTTGAATTATTCTGAATTCATTTGAATTATTCTCAATTCATTTGAATTATTCTCAATTCAATTGAATAATTTAAATTATTCACAATCATTTCGAATTTTCCTGAATTATTTCGAATTTTTCTGAATTATTCCCAATTAATTTGAATTATTCTGAATTTATTTGAATTATTCTGAATTCATTTGAATTATTCTGAATTCATTTGAATTATTCTGAAATATTTTGAATAATTTGAATTATTCAGAATTATTTCGAATTTTGCTGAATTATTCCAAATTCATTTGAATTATTCTGAATTCATTTGAATTATTCTGAATTCATTTGAATTATACTGAAATATTTTGAATTATTCTGAATTCATTTGAATTATTCTGAATTCATTTGAATTATTCTGAATTAATTTGAATTATTCTGAATTAATTTGAATTATTCTGAATTCATTTGAATTATACTGAAATATTTTGAATTATTCTGAATTCATTTGAATTATTCTGAATTCATTTGAATTATTCTCAATTCAATTGAATAATTCAAATTATTCACAATCATTTCGAATTTTCCTGAATTATTTCGAATTTTTCTGAATTATTCCCAATTCATTTGAATTATTCTGAATTCATTTGAATTATTCTGAATTCATTTGAAGTATTCTGAATTCATTTGAATTATTCTGAATGCATTTGAATTATTCTGAAATATTTTGAATAATTTGAATTATTCTGAATTATTTCGAATTTTGCTGAAGTATTCCAAATTAACGTGAATTATTCTGAATTCATTTGAATTATTCTGAATTCATTTGAATTATTCTGAAACATTTTGAATAATTTGAATTATTCAGAATTATTTCGAATTTTGCTGAAGTATTCCAAATTAACGTGAATTATTCTGAATTCATTTGAATTATTCTGAATTCATTTGAATTATACTGAAATATTTTGAATTATTCTGAATTCATTTGAATTATTCTGAATTCATTTGAATTATTCTGAATTAATTTGAATTATTCTGAATTAATTTGAATTATTCTGAATTCATTTGAATTATACTGAAATGTTTTGAATAATTTAAATTATTCAGAATTATTTCGAATTTTGCTGAATTATTCCCAATTCATTTGAATTATTCTGAATTCATTTGAATTATTCTGAATTCATTTGAATTATTCTGAATTAATTTGAATTATTCTGAATTAATTTGAATTATTCTGAATTCATTTGAATTATACTGAAATATTTTGAATTATTCTGAATTCATTTGAATTATTCTGAATTCATTTGAATTATTCTGAATTAATTTGAATTATTCTGAATTAATTTGAATTATTCTGAATTCATTTGAATTATACTGAAATGTTTTGAATAATTTAAATTATTCAGAATTATTTCGAATTTTGCTGAATTATTCCCAATTCATTTGAATTATTCTGAATTCATTTGAATTATTCTGAATTCATTTGAATTATTCTGAATTAATTTGAATTATTCTGAATTAATTTGAATTATTCTGAATTCATTTGAATTATACTGAAATATTTTGAATTATTCTGAATTCATTTGAATTATTCTGAATTCATTTGAATTATTCTCAATTCAATTGAATAATTCAAATTATTCACAATCATTTCGAATTTTCCTGAATTATTTCGAATTTTTCTGAATTATTCCCAATTCATTTGAATTATTATGAATTCATTTGAATTATTCTGAATTCATTTGAATTATTCTGAATTCATTTGAATTATTCTGAAATATTTTGAATAATTTGAATTATTCAGAATTATTTCGAATTTTGCTGAATTATTCCAAATTCATTTGAATTATTCTGAATTCATTTGAATTATTCTGAATTCATTTGAATTATACTGAAATATTTTGAATTATTCTGAATTCATTTGAATTATTCTGAATTCATTTGAATTATTCTGAATTAATTTGAATTATACTGAAATATTTTGAATTATTCTGAATTCATTTGAATTATTCTGAATTCATTTGAATTATTCTCAATTCAATTGAATAATTCAAATTATTCACAATCATTTCGAATTTTCCTGAATTATTTCGAATTTTTCTGAATTATTCCCAATTCATTTGAATTATTATGAATTCATTTGAATTATTCTGAATTCATTTGAATTATTCTGAATTCATTTGAATTATTCTGAAATATTTTGAATAATTTGAATTATTCAGAATTATTTCGAATTTTGCTGAAGTATTCCAAATTAATGTGAATTATTCTGAATTCATTTGAATTATTCTGAATTCATTTGAATTATTCTGAAACATTTTGAATCATTTGAATTATTCAGAATTATTTCGAATTTTGCTGAAGTATTCCAAATTAACGTGAATTATTCTGAATTCATTTGAATTATCCTGAATTCATTTGAATTATACTGAAATATTTTGAATTATTCTGAATTCATTTCAATTATTCTGCATTCAATTGAATAATTCAAATTATTCACAATAATTTCGAATTTTCCTGAATTATTTCGAATTTTTCTGAATTATTCTGAATTCATTTGAATTATTCTGAATTCATTTGAATTATTCTGAAATATTTTGAATAATTTGAATTATTCAGAATTATTTCGAATTTTGCTGAATTATTCCAAATTCATTTGAATTATTCTGAATTCATTTGAATTATTCTGAATTCATTTGAATTATACTGAAATATTTTGAATTATTCTGAATTCATTTGAATTATTCTGAATTCATTTGAATTATTCTGAATTAATTTGAATTATTCTGAATTAATTTGAATTATTCTGAATTCATTTGAATTATACTGAAATATTTTGAATTATTCTGAATTCATTTGAATTATTCTGAATTCATTTGAATTATTCTCAATTCAATTGAATAATTCAAATTATTCACAATCATTTCGAATTTTCCTGAATTATTTCGAATTTTTCTGAATTATTCCCAATTCATTTGAATTATTCTGAATTCATTTGAATTATTCTGAATTCATTTGAATTATTCTGAAATATTTTGAATAATTTGAATTATTCAGAATTATTTCGAATTTTGCTGAAGTATTCCAAATTAACGTGAATTATTCTGAATTAAGTTGAATTATTCTGAATTCATTTGAATTATACTGAAATATTTTGAATAATTTGAATTATTCAGAATTATTTCGAATTTTTCTGAATTATTCCCAATTCATTTGAATTATTCTGAATTCATTTGAATTATTCTGAATTCATTTGAATTATTCTGAATGCATTTGAATTATTCTGAAATATTTTGAATAATTTGAATTATTCTGAATTATTTCGAATTTTGCTGAAGTATTCCAAATTAACGTGAATTATTCTGAATTCATTTGAATTATTCTGAATTCATTTGAATTATTCTGAAACATTTTGAATAATTTGAATTATTCAGAATTATTTCGAATTTTGCTGAAGTATTCCAAATTAACGTGAATTATTCTGAATTCATTTGAATTATTCTGAATTCATTTGAATTATACTGAAATATTTTGAATTATTCTGAATTCATTTGAATTATTCTGCATTCAATTGAATAATTCAAATTATTCACAATAATTTCGAATTTTCCTGAATTATTTCGAATTTTTCTGAATTATTCCCAATTCATTTGAATTATTCTGAATTCATTTGAATTATTCTGAATTCATTTGAATTATTCTGAAATATTTTGAATAATTTGAATTATTCAGAATTATTTCGAATTTTGCTGAATTATTCCAAATTCATTTGAATTATTCTGAATTCATTTGAATTATTCTGAATTCATTTGAATTATACTGAAATATTTTGAATTATTCTGAATTCATTTGAATTATTCTGAATTCATTTGAATTATTCTCAATTCAATTGAATAATTCAAATTATTCACAATCATTTCGAATTTTCCTGAATTATTTCGAATTTTTCTGAATTATTCCCAATTAATTTGAATTATTATGAATTCATTTGAATTATTCTGAATTCATTTGAATTATTCTGAATTCATTTGAATTATTCTGAAATATTTTGAATAATTTGAATTATTCAGAATTATTTCGAATTTTGCTGAAGTATTCCAAATTAATGTGAATTATTCTGAATTCATTTGAATTATTCTGAATTCATTTGAATTATTCTGAAACATTTTGAATAATTTGAATTATTCAGAATTATTTCGAATTTTGCTGAAGTATTCCAAATTAACGTGAATTATTCTGAATTCATTTGAATTATTCTGAATTCATTTGAATTATACTGAAATATTTTGAATTATTCTGAATTCATTTGAATTATTCTGCATTCAATTGAATAATTCAAATTATTCACAATAATTTCGAATTTTCCTGAATTATTTCGAATTTTTCTGAATTATTCTGAATTCATTTGAATTATTCTGAATTCATTTGAATTATTCTGAAATATTTTGAATAATTTGAATTATTCAGAATTATTTCGAATTTTGCTGAATTATTCCAAATTCATTTGAATTATTCTGAATTCATTTGAATTATTCTGAATTCATTTGAATTATACTGAAATATTTTGAATTATTCTGAATTCATTTGAATTATTCTGAATTCATTTGAATTATTCTGAATTAATTTGAATTATTCTGAATTCATTTGAATTATTCTGAAATATTTTGAATAATTTGAATTATTCAGAATTATTTCGAATTTTGCTGAAGTATTCCAAATTAACGTGAATTATTCTGAATTAAGTTGAATTATTCTGAATTCATTTGAATTATACTGAAATATTTTGAATAATTTGAATTATTCAGAATTATTTCGAATTTTTCTGAATTATTCCCAATTCATTTGAATTATTCTGAATTCATTTGAATTATTCTGAATTCATTTGAATTATTCTGAATTCATTTGAATTATTCTGAAATATTTTGAATAATTTGAATTATTCAGAATTATTTCGAATTTTGCTGAAGTATTCCAAATTAACGTGAATTATTCTGAATTCATTTGAATTATTCTGAATTCATTTGAATTATACTGAAATATTTTGAATTATTCTGAATTCATTTGAATTATTCTGCATTCAATTGAATAATTCAAACTATTCACAATAATTTCGAATTTTCCTGAATTATTTCGAATTTTTCTGAATTATTCCCAATTCATTTGAATTATTCTGAATTCATTTGAATTATTCTGAATTCATTTGAATTATTCTGAAATATTTTGAATAATTTGAATTATTCAGAATTATTTCGAATTTTGCTGAATTATTCCAAATTCATTTGAATTATTCTGAATTCATTTGAATTATTCTGAATTCATTTGAATTATACTGAAATATTTTGAATTATTCTGAATTCATTTGAATTATTCTGAATTCATTTGAATTATTCTCAATTCAATTGAATAATTCAAATTATTCACAATCATTTCGAATTTTCCTGAATTATTTCGAATTTTTCTGAATTATTCCCAATTAATTTGAATTATTATGAATTCATTTGAATTATTCTGAATTCATTTGAATTATTCTGAATTCATTTGAATTATTCTGAAATATTTTGAATAATTTTAATTATTCAGAATTATTTCGAATTTTGCTGAAGTATTCCAAATTAATGTGAATTATTCTGAATTCATTTGAATTATTCTGAATTCATTTGAATTATTCTGAAACATTTTGAATAATTTGAATTATTCAGAATTATTTCGAATTTTGCTGAAGTATTCCAAATTAACGTGAATTATTCTGAATTCATTTGAATTATTCTGAATTCATTTGAATTATACTGAAATATTTTGAATTATTCTGAATTCATTTGAATTATTCTGCATTCAATTGAATAATTCAAATTATTCACAATAATTTCGAATTTTCCTGAATTATTTCGAATTTTTCTGAATTATTCCCAATTCATTTGAATTATTCTGAATTCATTTGAATTATTCTGAAATATTTTGAATAATTTGAATTATTCAGAATTATTTCGAATTTTGCTGAATTATTCCAAATTCATTTGAATTATTCTGAATTCATTTGAATTATTCTGAATTCATTTGAATTATACTGAAATATTTTGAATTATTCTGAATTCATGTGAATTATTCTGAATTCATTTGAATTATTCTCAATTCAATTGAATAATTCAAATTATTCACAATCATTTCGAATTTTCCTGAATTATTTCGAATTTTTCTGAATTATTCCCAATTCATTTGAATTATTCTGAATTCATTTGAATTATTCTGAATTCATTTGAATTATTCTGAAATATTTTGAATAATTTGAATTATTCAGAATTATTTCGAATTTTGCTGAAGTATTCCAAATTAATGTGAATTATTCTGAATTCATTTGAATTATTCTGAATTCATTTGAATTATTCTGAAACATTTTGAATAATTTGAATTATTCAGAATTATTTCGAATTTTGCTGAAGTATTCCAAATTAACGTGAATTATTCTGAATTCATTTGAATTATTCTGAATTCATTTGAATTATACTGAAATATTTTGAATTATTCTGAATTCATTTGAATTATTCTGCATTCAATTGAATAATTCAAATTATTCACAATAATTTCGAATTTTCCTGAATTATTTCGAATTTTTCTGAATTATTCTGAATTCATTTGAATTATTCTGAATTCATTTGAATTATTCTGAAATATTTTGAATAATTTGAATTATTCAGAATTATTTCGAATTTTGCTGAATTATTCCAAATTCATTTGAATTATTCTGAATTCATTTGAATTATTCTGAATTCATTTGAATTATACTGAAATATTTTGAATTATTCTGAATTCATTTGAATTATTCTGAATTCATTTGAATTATTCTGAATTAATTTGAATTATTCTGAATTCATTTGAATTATTCTGAAATATTTTGAATAATTTGAATTATTCAGAATTATTTCGAATTTTGCTGAAGTATTCCAAATTAACGTGAATTATTCTGAATTAAGTTGAATTATTCTGAATTCATTTGAATTATACTGAAATATTTTGAATAATTTGAATTATTCAGAATTATTTCGAATTTTTCTGAATTATTCCCAATTCATTTGAATTATTCTGAATTCATTTGAATTATTCTGAATTCATTTGAATTATTCTGAATTCATTTGAATTATTCTGAAATATTTTGAATAATTTGAATTATTCAGAATTATTTCGAATTTTGCTGAAGTATTCCAAATTAACGTGAATTATTCTGAATTCATTTGAATTATTCTGAATTCATTTGAATTATACTGAAATATTTTGAATTATTCTGAATTCATTTGAATTATTCTGCATTCAATTGAATAATTCAAACTATTCACAATAATTTCGAATTTTCCTGAATTATTTCGAATTTTTCTGAATTATTCCCAATTCATTTGAATTATTCTGAATTCATTTGAATTATTCTGAATTCATTTGAATTATTCTGAAATATTTTGAATAATTTGAATTATTCAGAATTATTTCGAATTTTGCTGAATTATTCCAAATTCATTTGAATTATTCTGAATTCATTTGAATTATTCTGAATTCATTTGAATTATACTGAAATATTTTGAATTATTCTGAATTCATTTGAATTATTCTGAATTCATTTGAATTATTCTCAATTCAATTGAATAATTCAAATTATTCACAATCATTTCGAATTTTCCTGAATTATTTCGAATTTTTCTGAATTATTCCCAATTAATTTGAATTATTATGAATTCATTTGAATTATTCTGAATTCATTTGAATTATTCTGAATTCATTTGAATTATTCTGAAATATTTTGAATAATTTTAATTATTCAGAATTATTTCGAATTTTGCTGAAGTATTCCAAATTAATGTGAATTATTCTGAATTCATTTGAATTATTCTGAATTCATTTGAATTATTCTGAAACATTTTGAATAATTTGAATTATTCAGAATTATTTCGAATTTTGCTGAAGTATTCCAAATTAACGTGAATTATTCTGAATTCATTTGAATTATTCTGAATTCATTTGAATTATACTGAAATATTTTGAATTATTCTGAATTCATTTGAATTATTCTGCATTCAATTGAATAATTCAAATTATTCACAATAATTTCGAATTTTCCTGAATTATTTCGAATTTTTCTGAATTATTCCCAATTCATTTGAATTATTCTGAATTCATTTGAATTATTCTGAAATATTTTGAATTATTTGAATTATTCAGAATTATTTCGAATTTTGCTGAATTATTCCAAATTCATTTGAATTATTCTGAATTCATTTGAATTATTCTGAATTCATTTGAATTATACTGAAATATTTTGAATTATTCTGAATTCATGTGAATTATTCTGAATTCATTTGAATTATTCTCAATTCAATTGAATAATTCAAATTATTCACAATCATTTCGAATTTTCCTGAATTATTTCGAATTTTTCTGAATTATTCCCAATTCATTTGAATTATTCTGAATTCATTTGAATTATTCTGAATTCATTTGAATTATTCTGAAATATTTTGAATAATTTGAATTATTCAGAATTATTTCGAATTTTGCTGAAGTATTCCAAATTAATGTGAATTATTCTGAATTCATTTGAATTATTCTGAATTCATTTGAATTATTCTGAAACATTTTGAATAATTTGAATTATTCAGAATTATTTCGAATTTTGCTGAAGTATTCCAAATTAACGTGAATTATTCTGAATTCATTTGAATTATTCTGAATTCATTTGAATTATACTGAAATATTTTGAATTATTCTGAATTCATTTGAATTATTCTGCATTCAATTGAATAATTCAAATTATTCACAATAATTTCGAATTTTCCTGAATTATTTCGAATTTTTCTGAATTATTCTGAATTCATTTGAATTATTCTGAATTCATTTGAATTATTCTGAAATATTTTGAATAATTTGAATTATTCAGAATTATTTCGAATTTTGCTGAATTATTCCAAATTCATTTGAATTATTCTGAATTCATTTGAATTATTCTGAATTCATTTGAATTATTCTGAATTCATTTGAATTATACTGAAATATTTTGAATTATTCTGAATTCATTTGAATTATTCTGAATTCATTTGAATTATTCTGAATTAATTTGAATTATTCTGAATTAATTTGAATTATTCTGAATTCATTTGAATTATACTGAAATATTTTGAATTATTCTGAATTCATGTGAATTATTCTGAATTCATTTGAATTATTCTCAATTCAATTGAATAATTCAAATTATTCACAATCATTTCGAATTTTCCTGAATTATTTCGAATTTTTCTGAATTATTCCCAATTCATTTGAATTATTCTGAATTCATTTGAATTATTCTGAATTCATTTGAATTATTCTGAAATATTTTGAATAATTTGAATTATTCAGAATTATTTCGAATTTTGCTGAAGTATTCCAAATTAACGTGAATTATTCTGAATTAAGTTGAATTATTCTGAATTCATTTGAATTATACTGAAATATTTTGAATAATTTGAATTATTCAGAATTATTTCGAATTTTTCTGAATTATTCCCAACTCATTTGAATTATTCTGAATTCATTTGAATTATACTGAGATATTTTGAATAATTTGAATTATTCAGAATTATTTCGAATTTTTCTGAATTATTCCAAATTCATTTGAATTATTCTGAATTCATTTGAATTATTCTGAATTCATTTGAATAATTTGAATTATTCAGAATTATATCGAATTTGTCTGAATTATTCCCAATTAATTTCAATTATTCTGAATTCATTTGAATTATTCTGAATTCATTTGAATTATTCTGAATTCATTTGAATTATTCTGAAATGTTTTGAATAATTTAAATTATTCAGAATTATTTCGAATTTTGCTGAATTATTCCAAATTCATTTGAATTATTCTGAATTCATTTGAATTATTCTGAATTCATTTGAATTATTCTGAATTCATTTGAATTATACTGAAATATTTTGAATTATTCTGAATTCATTTGAATTATTCTGAATTCATTTGAATTATTCTCAATTCAATTGAATAATTCAAATTATTCACAATCATTTCGAATTTTCCTGAATTATTCCGAATTTTTCTGAATTATTCCCAATTAATTTGAATTATTCTGAATTCATTTGAATTATTCTGAATTCATTTGAATTATTCTGAATTCATTTGAATTATTCTGAAATATTTTGAATAATTTGAATTATTCAGAATTATTTCGAATTTTGCTGAAGTATTCCAAATTAACGTGAATTATTCTGAATTAATTTGAATTATTCTGAATTCATTTGAATTATACTGAAATATTTTGAATAATTTGAATTATTCAGAATTATTTCGAATTTTTCTGAATTATTCCCAATTCATTTGAATTATTCTGAATTCATTTGAATTATTCTGAATTCATTTGAATTATTCTGAATTCATTTGAATTATTCTGAAATATTTTGAATAATTTGAATTATTCAGAATTATTTCGAATTTTGCTGAAGTATTCCAAATTAACGTGAATTATTCTGAATTAAGTTGAATTATTCTGAATTCATTTGAATTATACTGAAATATTTTGAATAATTTGAATTATTCAGAATTATTTCGAATTTTTCTGAATTATTCCCAATTCATTTGAATTATTCTGAATTCATTTGAATTATTCTGAAATATTTTGAATAATTTGAATTATTCAGAATTATTTCGAATTTTGCTGAATTATTCCAAATTCATTTGAATTATTCTGAATTCATTTGAATTATTCTGAATTCATTTGAATTATTCTGAATTCATTTGAATAATTTGAATTATTCTGAATGATATCGAATTTTTCTATATCGAAATAAACGTCAAAATCAATTTAGAATCATTCAGAAAAATTCGAAAAAAAAATTCAGAATAATTCAAATGAATTCAGAATGATTCAAATGAATTCGGAATAATTCAGAAAAATTCGAAATAATTCAGGAAAATGCGAATTCAGAATAATTCAATTCTGAATGATTTAGATTTTCAGAATTAATGTCCATTCATTTAAATTTTCTGATTTGTTTAGATTTTTATTGAATTATTCCGATTTAATTTGAATTATTCCGAATTATCTTGAATTATTCTGAATTATTAGTGGTTTACAGACACATTAGTGGAGACAGACACACACAGAGACACACACACATTTTTGTGAATTAATTTTTTGTGAATTATTCTCAATTAAACTTGAATCATTCTGAGTTATTTTAATTTTTCAGAATTATTTTAACTTTTACTGAATTTTTCTGAATTAACTGGAATTATTCTGATTCACTTAGATTTTTTCTGAATTAATTTGAATTATTAGTCGGTTTACTTTCATTATTTTGAGATAATTGGACTATTTTGAATTATATGTATTGAAATTAATTTGAATTATTTTGAAATATTATTGGTTTACTTTCATTATTTTTATTTATTTAGATTGATTTAGATTCTTTCTGAATTATTTTGATTTTTACTCAATTATTCTGAATTAATTTGAATTATTTTGATTTTTATTGAATTATTCCGATTTAATTTGAATTATTCCGATTGCTTTAATTTTTTTCTGAATTAATTTGAATTATTTAGAATTTTTTGTTTTTCTGAATTTTCCGAATTAGTGTGATTTTACTGAATTAATCTGAATTAATTTTAAATTATTTTGATTTTTACTGATTATATTAAATTGATTAAAATTATTTTCAGTTATTTCGATGTTTTCTGAATTATTCTAAATTATTTTGAATTACTCTGAATGATTTAAATTTTTACTGAATTATTCTGAATTTCAATTATTTTGATTCAGATTTCTCTGAATTGTGTTATCTTGATGGTATTCTGAATTATTTAGATTGATTTAGATTTTTTCTGAATTATTTTGATTTTTACTGCATTATTCTGATTGCTTTAAATTTTTTCAGAATTAATTTGAATTATTCGAATTTTTTATTTTTCTGAATTATTCTGAATTTTGATTTTCTGATTATTCTGAATTATTCTGAATTATTCTGAATTATTCTGAATTATTCTGAATTATTCTGAATTATTTTGATTTTTACGTGATTATTCTGATTTAATTTGAATTATTCTGATTA